>JARJHM010000970.1:0-98983 GCA_033356055.1 Carex pumila
GATCGCTGAATAGAATTGTGTCTTTTATTCCTCAAACATGTTTTTCAATGCGAATCAGAGTGATCAGATTTTAGAATTATTTTTTTCCAATTTTGAAGCGTAGAGTACTGGCAGTTTCTTACTATTCGTACCAATCAGAGGACGTGATGTGATCTCGTATTTCTGTTTATAAATAGAAGATGTATAACTAAAATTTGTATAATAATTGTACAGAATGAGACTACAATATTATGCATATTATGCATAGCACACATTAATCCGTAGTATGAATTAATATCTTTATTTTTAAAGTTCAAATAATATGAACCAAGAAAATTTCATATGAAAATGTACTTGTTTCATTAAATGTTACATTTTTTATATTTTTTTTTACTATTTATTTAACTAGGTGAAAAATCACGTGATCTAAATAATCAACCAATCAAAAAGTAATGATTTATACTTATCTAAAATAATAATAAAATGAATCTAAAATATAAGTACCATAGCCTCACTTATTTATGCATAATGGAAATTATATAAAAATCAGACAGTTTAAATATGACAACATAATATTTACACGTCTCTTTTAAGATAGCAGAGGAGCTAGGATAAAAAATATTTTCGAAAACAAAAATCATTTCTCTTAAAATAATAAAGTTATCACGTCACATCACGTCGCTTGAAATCCTAAATCAAACAAAAGATTTGAAACTTTTGCAAGAGCCAGTTCTGGCATGAAAATTTAGCTTTGTATCAGTGGTTCTCAGGTGTCCTACCTTGGTAAAGAAACTTATCCTATTTAACAAAGTATTCCAAGTGTTTACTAAAAAAAGCTAATTAATCCAACTGGTGAATGGAAGTAAGATATGATTTCGTAAAGAACCAATGGCGCCAAAAGCACCTGCATATAGGGGTGAAGATGGATCAGATATTATCTGACCGTATCTAAATTCGTATCCGAAAATTTGATATGGATATCTGATATCTGAATATCCGTGTGGATACGGATATAGATGTGGTTTTAAATTTCAATTATCTGTATCCGAATAGTAGATATATACAATATAGTTTAATATATATTATGAAAAAATTAATGTTATTTACTATTATAAAATATGGATATACGTATCGGTTAATATCCGATCCGTATCTGTATCTGTCTAATATTCGATCCGTATCCGTATCTAGAAAATAAAACACAGATACGATATAATTTTACCACTATCCGATCCATATCCGATCCGTTTGCACCCCTACCTGTATATTCCTCATCAATTATGTTAGTGTCAACTGCAAAATTACAAGTTGAAATTAATATATGGGTTTTAATTGCTTCTTCAAAAGTTCAAAGTAATATCTACAACTTGAGATGAAGATAAGAAGGTACAAAATAAAAAAAAAAATTAATTGTTTGTCTTTTTTATTTGAAATGCATTGCATATTCTCTGGCTTCTTAGCTAAAAATGTAATTCATTTCCTGAACAAAATAAATGAATAACTTTGACATCCAATAAAAAAAGTAGTATGTGAACACCTTGTTTGATTTCATTTATATCAAATTATTTTATTTGATTAGAATAAGTACCATAGATGCTCTTCAACTCTTTTTCTAGTGTATATCACTCAAACTATTTAATGCCTATTGGATATCCTTTAATTCTTTAAAAACTTTCAAATTTACACATTGCTTCTACAATATATCTTGTATAAATATCATTCAAGTGAAATCCTTTCATATTTATCGATGAAGTTAAATAAATATATTAACTCTAGCTAGTAGCCTAGTACACACCAAACATAATTATCCTTATTTTTCTAAACGTGCCTTTTTTTTATATTTTTTTTCTTAAAATGTTCATTTCTGGTCCTTTTCTAGTTGCTCCTTTATTGAAAACTACTTTTCTAAATTGAAATAATTAGAGAAAAATAGTTGATTGATAAAAAATATTAGTAATTCAAGAAGTTTTAACGAGTATATTAGAAATTAACTCTTATTGTTGTTTGTTATTGGATAGCTAATTTAAGGTGCATTTTAAATTTAACCACTTCTAGAACACTTTTTTTGGACTTCAATTGATGTTTTGATGAGCCGAAATTTTTAAATATACCATAATCCAAAAAAAAAAAAAAAAACCAAAACGCCACAATTTTCTGAAAATTCGAAAAATAACATCGCCGCATTGCAAGGATTTCATGATGACGGGATTGGTGAAAACAAAATTTTCATCATTTTTAATCGTCTAAAACGGAAGGTCTCTTTTATGCTAACTCTACTCAAACATTTATTTATACATTTTGCATACAAGACTAAAAACAATAATCTACATTTATGCAAATATATATAAATCAAGATTCAAGATTTAGATCTCATACCTCACATTAAATGTCAATTTAACAATTAGAGAAAGTCGATTTTCTCTAGGTCTCTTGGAAACCTTCACAACATTGCCTCAAAGTGTTTACCTTGAACTAAACAATAATTAGTTCTAGATCTTGCTAAAGATCCACTCAAAAATTGTTGTAACTTGATCCCTCGTCTATAATATTATATATTATATAATATTATGTATATATAATATAATATAATATAATATATGTATATATAATATACATATACATATATTATATTATATATACATATACATATACATATATTATACATATATTATTAAAAAAAAGTTTATAAAAAAAGATCAAACTGTGAATTTTTTTTCACAGTCTGGAATTTTAATTTCAGACTATGGAAAAAAAATTCATAGTTTGGATATTTTTATAATTTCGGCTGAATCATGATTATTTTTTATAAAATATTTATAAACATGAGTATTTTTAAAACACTCGGATCTGGGTGTAATAGTATGGCAATAGAGTAACCGGAAATTATTTTTTATTATGATGATTTTTGTAATTTGGAGAGCAATCAAACTTCTTTCTTATTTTTTTTATTTATGTTTTATAAAAAAAAATCCAGAGTCGGCTTTTCAAATCTTCCGGCGGAGATCAGATCAGTTTTTTCTCAAAAGATTTTGGGCCTTTTGGCGATTTTTTTTTTAAATCTAAATTCCAAAAATTTATGAAATCAATAGAATTATAACTTTTTTTACAAAAATCATTTTCACCGAAAACGGCCCTCAGTATGAAAATTTAGAAACTGGATACGATACTCAATATTAGATGCCAGACAATATTACACGGAACTCATTTTTTTTCTGAGTTTTTTAAAAATATCTAAATTTATTAATATTTTATTATAAATAACTATATGTTTGGCAAAATTATATTTTTGCCCAAACCGTAAGGAAATTTTCCGGTTTGAATTAAAAATTCAAACCGTAAGATTTTCTTACGGTTTGGAAATTTTTTTTTACTTTTTGTTATAAAATAAATATAAACAAGCATAAGAAGAATAAACAAAATAGAGATGAAAATATGACAATCTCTTTATTTATACATTTCTCATATGTGTGTATAATACAATATTACAAAGCCTTTATTTATAGGCTACGGATTGTAAATGAAAAACCATCTAAATAAATAGATAAATAAATTTCAATAGTAGTGATCATCAATTCCAATTGTAGTGCATGGAGTAGTGGGGATAGTGGAAAATGAATGTTGGGAGTTATGGACATCTACATTAATATTTTATTCATAACACTTCCCCTTGGATGTCAATTACATAAGAATATGCCTTATTAAAACCTTACTAGGAAAAACCTTATGGGATAAAAATCTAATGAAGAAAAAATAGTACAATATTCTTCTAAATACGCAACTATAGCCTTACAAAGAAAATCCAGTGGGAAAAACCATGTTTAAGGAAAATATAGTGCATATGAACTCCCTCTCATGACAGTATTAGTCAAGATCTTTAATTCGGCGAACTCCAATATTACAAACTAGCTTTTCGAATATTGCAGTAGGGAGTGCCTTAGTGAATAAATCTGCTGGATTTTTTTTCACTTGAATGGATTTGCTGAATATTAATAACATTATTATTTTGGAGATCATGTGTGAAAAAGAATTTTGGTGAAATATGTTTTGTTATATCTCCTTTAATGTATCATTTCTTTCATTGAGCAATACATACAATATTATATTCATATATGATAATCAGGATCATTTCTCTAAAAGACAAGCTGCATGTCTGACAAATGTGTTGAATCACATATTTTAACCAAACACATACTCGGCTTGCTTTTGTGTATTGCTAAATTTTCTCATAGGTAGCGAAGTATATATTTAATTATATGTCAATATCTTTGCATGAGAGAAGAACTATATCTTGCTAAATTTACATCAAATGATACATCATGCATTGTATGTCCATCAAGATATATAAGTGCTCATATTGCACTATGATATGGTACTTCAGGATCAAATAATTTTTCATCATTTTCTCGAGGTCTAAATGATCTTTATTCACATCTAATGATCTTATAACCATCGGAGTGCTTAATGAATGTTATTTATTCATATAAAATTATTTCAGCACTCTTGCAATATAATTTTCTTGATGCATAAAAATATTATTTTTAAATGTTCAATTTGCAATCCAATGCAAAATTTTATTCTTCCAAGATCTTTCATCTCAAATTCTTTCTTTAAATAATTTATTCTTTTGAAAACTCTTTAGGAGTTCTAATGATACTTAGATCATCAACATAAACTGCAATTATAACAAAATCATTTCTATATCTTTTCATGAAAATACATGGATAGGTCGTATCATTCTTATATCGATGTTTCAATAAATATTCACTTAAATGATTATAGCATATGCGTCCATATTGCTTTAATCGATATAAAAATGTATTATTAACTAAATAATGTTCTCAAGAACCTAAATTACATGCTTCAGGCATTTTAAATCTTTCAAAGATTTTCATATAAATATCATTATCAAGTGAGCCATTTAAATAGGCTGTAACAATATCCATTAGGTGCAAATTAAGTCCTTCATGGACTGCCAGACTAATTATATATCAAAAAGTTATTGCATCCACCACAGGTGAGTATATCTCAAAATTTCACCTTTCTCAATTTATTTTCTCATAAATATTTATTTATATCCTACTAGTTTTATACCTTGAGCTACAAGGACTACAAGTCCAAAAAACTTTTCATTGTTCAAGAGAGTTTACCTCTATCTCAATTGCACATTTCTATTTTGGCCAATCAATCTTTTGTCGACATTCTTTAATAGACTTCTAGTTATGATCCTCAATATTTATTATATTTAGCGCTATATTATATACAAAAATATTATTGATATCAATTTCATCTCGGTTCCATCTTATTTCATTCATGATATAATTTATCGAGATCTCTTTATTTTCATGAATTTCAGATACCTGAGTTTTTGCTGGAACTCCAATATTACTTATAATATCATTCTCTTCTGGAGTTTTATCTGAAATTATCATATCCTTGACTTGACCATTTTCATTTTTTTTTCTCCTTTTCTTTTTCGAGGATTTTTATATTTTTAATATTTGGAACCGATTGCTTTTCCACGCTTCATACGTGTTATAATTAGTCTGTCCAACAGGGACACAGACTTTAATTGGAACATTAGCAGCTGGTACATGTGATTTGGTCACTTTCTTTGAGTCTGTGAATGTGTCTGGCAATTGATTCACTAATTTTTGCAAATGAATTATCTTTTAAACATTTCGTTCACATTCTTTAGCACGAGGATCGAAATAAAATAATGATAATTCATACTAATATAATCTTTCCAGCTGATAATTTTCTCTCCCTAAGGTTGATAATATTTTACTCATCAAAATCACAATCGGCAAAATTAGTCATGAATAAATCTCCTATCAATTGTTCTAAATACTCTATTTCATATGGAGATTTAAATTCAATATAAATTCCCAACTTTTTTTTTTGATATCCCATTTTAGTGCGTTGTGGTGGAGCATAACATATACCGCACATTAAAAAATTCTTATATAGGAAATATTAGATATGTGACCAAAAACCAATTATAAGGGGAAGCTTTATAATAGCTAGTTGGCATGATGCAAATTAATTTTGTTGTATGTAAAATATCATATCTCATTTTTATATACGAACATCTACAGGATGTTCAACATTAATTTCGATATTGTCTAGATGTATTTTTATAATTGGATAATCATAAAATTATGCTCTTTAATCAAATCTATTGAGCAAGTAATCTCGCAAACGCCAGGTTGCGATTTGTTAATAAACATATATGTGACCATCTTGTTGATGCATCAATTAAAATCATAACATATTCAAATGGTTCACATGTTGGATATAATGTTCCACAAATATCACATGTATACGTTCTAGATATAAAATCAACACATAAAAATTCATCATACTAAAAAATCTTCTAGTTCTTTGATGAGTGTTCACATTAATTCTCTATTTTTTTGCATCATTATTGATCCGAAATGGCCCAACCGGTCATGCCAAACTATAAATATATTCTTATGAGTAAACTTCTGGTTTACAATAACATATGCTTTAATTGTACTAATATATGTGTAGTACAAGTCGGAGGGAAAACATAGATAATTTTTTCAATATGCATTTTTCATATGTGATTAAGCTAACAACAAGATATTCAGCATCTTCTTCATTGATTGTCTCGACATAATATCCATTTCGGTGGATATCCTTAAAACTTAACAAATTTATTTGAGACTGAGAAAAATATAGTGCATCATTAATATAAATTTGTGTTCCTCTATGTAACAACAAGGTAACTCTTCTGAAGTCTTCAATCAATTTTGTACTACACGAAATAGTACTAACATTAGTTTCTCGTATTACTAGATAAGATAATATTTTTAATCTTTAAAAAATGATATAAGTTATTATATTGTCGACAGGATATATATTCATTATTGATATGATTGTTAATCTAAAGAATATTCATTTTTCATTGAAAAAGAAAATAAATAAATTCCAAAGAATATAATATATGAACACTATTCTTAGCTCAAAATCACTTTACCATTTATCACCGAAAAATTAAAATATAATATAAAAATCAGCAATATCAAATAGAGCATACCTCAGCATTAATTCTTTCACCAGACGAACAAATTCGGCATAATTGACAATTAGTGGGAAGCTGATTTTATTAGCATTGAGAGCAATGGCTCCATTAAGCCATGTCTCACATAACCACTTAATTAATTTCTTAGTTACTTAAAAGTAAGAAAATTAATATATATCCAGTCAATTTAAATTTTTACATACGAGTTAATCTAATTGTGATATAATAATTGTCTCTTCAATATATACTATTTCCACAAAAATTAAATTTAATTAGTTAAATTATTTTGGATACAATCAAGTGACTTTTTTTTTTAAAGAAAAATATTAATCTAATGGTTTGAAATAGAACAAAAAATAACACAAAAAAGATTAGAGAAAACAAAACTTTTGCTCTGCCAAGCGCAAAAGTACATCTCTTCCCTCTAATAGCACCAATATATAAGAAAAGTATTCAACGAGAAGTTGAGCTATAAAATTTGCATGTATGACAGGTACGTGGTCAATAACATTTATTATCATAATAATAACATTAATTATTTTACTCGCTATTCTGTCACTTTTCTCATACTTTTGTTCATTATTTTTTTTTCATTTTTAGTGGTAATTCTCTTTGTTTATTATTTTTCCACTTCTAATGGAATGATGTATCTTTTCTTCATTATCATGTTCATATCTAAGAGTGTGCCCATCATATTATTTTCCATTTCTAGTGGAATTATTATTTTGTTCAACTATAAGAAGACAAGAAATATACTCAAAATATTTTTAGAAATCTTCTTCAGGAAGATTAAATTATTAAAAAATATATATATATGAACATCACATTAATTTTTGCACATTATTTAAATTTTCTTCATTATTTTTCCACTTTAGGTGGAAATATGTGTTTTTGTAATAATCAACATGATAATAAACTCATTCTTGTCCACATCCATGTGCGCAACTTTTTTTTTTCAAATTTATTATTATATATTGCTGCATTTACTTCAAGAAATGGAGCAGAACCAATTGAATTATATTGTCCAACAACTCGTTATAATCTCTTCAACCATAAAGAGATAATAAATCAACTTAGAATATCTTTTAACTTCTTGAAGAAGATTAAATTATTGAAAAAAAAATAGGAACATCCTGTTAAATTTGCGCATCATATAATTTTTTTTAAAATATCTTCTTCAGGAATATCTTCTTAATATATTTTGAAATCTTCTTCAAGAAGATTCAATTATTGAAGCAAAAAAAAAATATGAACCACTATACAATATTTATACATCATATAAATCTTCTTTAAGAATATTTTTCTTTTAAATCTTCTTCGGGAAGATTAAATAAAAAAATGCACTCCATGTAAAATTCTATGAATCATACTAAACATCTCAAAATAAATATAAATAAATTGATAACTTATTTCATTTAGCAATTACTAGGAAGTATTATTTATATAAATTAAATTGAAATAAAAGTTATTAAAATTACCTCGAATCTTTAACTAGTAGAGCTCTCGTGCTGATAACATGTTATAAAATAAATATAAACAAGCATAAGAAGAATAAACAAAATAGAGATGAAAAGATGACAATCTATTTATTCATATATTTCTCATATGTGTGTACAATACAATATTACAAAGCCTCTATTTATAGGCTACAAATTGTAAATGAAAAACCATCTAAATAAATAGATAAATAAATTTCAATAGTAGTGGCCATCAATTCCAATTGTAGTGCATGGAGTAGTGGGGATAGTGGAGAATGAATGTTGGGAGTTATGGACATCCACACTAATATTTTATTCATAACACTTTTTTTTTTTTGGATTTTTTTTTTAGCCCAACTTTGCACCTCCGGTTAACATATTAAAATACCTTCAAAAATTATGAAAATTTACCAACATGCATTGTTGAATTTATAAAATAATACTGTAAAGTTTCATACAAAATATCAAAACAGATCGTGAGATATCGGCTCTCAAAAATTGCCCGAACTGCTGAAAAAATGTTTCTAAGCCCAAATTTGCACCTCTGATTAACATATCAAAACACCTTCAAAAATTATGAAAATTTACTGACATGCACTCTCAACTTCATAGAACAAGAATGTGAAGTTTCATACAAAATCTCAAAACAGATCATGAGATATCGACTCTCAAAAATTGCCCGAACTGCTAAAAGAGTGTTTCTGAGCCCAAATTTGCACCTCTGGTTAATATATCAAAACACCTTAAAAAATTATAAAACTTAACCAAAATACATTTTTGACTTCATAGAATAAGACTGTGAAGTTTTATACATAATCTCAAAATAGATCGTGAGATATCGGCTCTCAAAAATTGCCCGAACTGTTGAAAGAGTGCTTTTGAGCCCAAATTTGCATCTCTGATTAACATAACAAAACACTTTAAAAAATCATGAAAATTTACCGACATGCATTCTTGACTTTATAAAATAAGATTGTAAAGTTTCATATAAAATTACAAAACAGATCGTCAGATATTGGCTCTCAAATATTGCCTGAACTGTTGAAGGAGTGCTTCTGAGCCCAAATTTGCACTTCTGATTAACATATCAAAACACCTTAAAAAATTATGAAAATTTACCGACATGAATTTTTGAAGTCAAGAATGCATGTCGGTAAATTTTCAGAGGTGCAAATTTGGGCTCAAAAGCACTCTTTCAGCAGTTCGAGTAATTTTTGAGAGCCGATATCTCACGATCTGTTTTGAGATTTTGTATGAAACTTCACAGTCTTATTCTATGAAGTCAACAATGCATATCGGTAAAGTTTTATGATTTTTGAAGGTGTTTTGATATGTTAACCATAGGTGCAAAGTTGGGCTAAAAAAAAAATTCAAACTGTAAGGAAATCTTACGGTTTGAAAAAAAAATATTCCAAACCGTAAGGAAATCTTACGGTTTGAATTTTTAATTCAAACCGTAAAATTTCCTTACGGTTTGAGCAAAAATATAATTTTGCCAAACATCTGGTTATTTATAATAAAATATTAATAAATATGGATATTTTTAAAAAAACTCCGCATTTTTTTAGTTGAAACTGAGTATAATTTCCGGTTTCATTTTCGAATATGGTTCCCAGTTTCATTTTGAAAACCGGATATTATTCTTTATTATTATTTTTTTTAGAAAATAACCGAAAACCAATTCCAGTTTCTAATTCTCATCAATCCGAATCCCAAATCCGATTTTTATTTTGGATTTTTTGTGGTAATGACAAGGAATATGCTTAAAATTGTTCAAATTCAATAATACCGAATATTTTATCAGTTTTCAAAATTTCATACCGGATACTGTTTTCGGTGAAGATGATTTTTGTAAAAAAAAAAATTGTAACCACGTTGATTCAGTGAAACTTTTAAAAAAAAATTATTTCGTAAATTTTTTAAATTTAGTGATGCTTTTTTTAAAAAAAAAAAAAAAAGCCCTTTTGGCAGATCACACAGTGCGGAGATGCTGCATACGGACTAGACGTTTGCTAAGCCCCTAACGGGTTCAACCCGTTTTGCCCGGCCCGTACCCGTTACCCGAGCTACCCGTACCCGTTGCCCGGGTACAAACGGGTAGACGGGTAGACGGGTACGGGTAATAAACGGACCGGACAACCTAATTTGAAAAAAAACCCGTTATACCCGTACCCGCCTACCCGTACCCATCTACCCGCATACCCGTACCCGCCTACCCGCCTACCCGTACCCATCTACCCGCCTACCCGTACCCATCTACCCGCATACCCGTACCCGTACCTGTTTCACTTCAAAAAAATTTGAATTTTTTGAATTTTTTGAAAAAAAACAGAAAAAAAAAAAAAAAAAAACCGGGCGGACCGGACCCGTACCCGGATACCCGGATCCGTACCCGCGGTACCCGTACCCGTCAACCCGCAACGGGTACGGGTAATAAACGGACCGGATAGAGGTTTTAGGAAAATTACCCGTCTACCCGTTACGGGTTTTACCCGTACCCGACCTACCCCTTTACCCGTCCTACCCATTACCCCTAACGGGTAACCCGGAACGGGTCACGGGTTACCCGTTAGCAAACCCCTAATACGGACCAATCCAAGAAAACGCGTGTGGAGGGATCATTACCGTGTAGAACCCTTTAATTGGCGATTGTATATATTTTTTTTCCCTCAGAAAAAGAAAAAATTGTATAAATTGAAGGGTATTGGCTAACTACCTCAATTTGCAAAATAGATCTATTCCAACTAAAGTGCATGAATCACTAGCAAGTTGGCCGTTGCTCAACTAATTTGTTTCTTTATTTTCTCTCTTCTTCTTGTAATATTATTTGAACTTGTAGGCTCCTTTATAATAAAAAGAACTTTGGAAGAACACATTGAGCAATAAATTATAGATGATTAGTAATTTAAAATCTGGAAAGGAAGATACCTTTCCCTAAATAAATAAGAAAAAATATATTGCGGCCTTCAGTGCATGTATAAGAAATCTTTGTGCAGAGTTTGTCATTTATCATTACTTCCACAGGGGCCTGTTAACGGTCATATATCCAACAACTACCTACCTCAATGCATACATCCTAAGTAAGCACTTTGATCAGAGGATTTGACAATATCTACTTTGCATATTTTATGACGAGGAAATAATGATGGTGTTGTCACCTGATAAGCCGATTTTTTTTTTAATTAGCACCTCATTAAATCTGAATTAAACAATTACCACCCAATCAGGAATATTATAATTGTTACCACCCATGCATACTCAGTATGAGCACCAAATTGGATTAGTGTGTAGACTTGGGAGACACTAATTTGGTACGCATACTGGGTTGGTGCAACATAAGTTTGATTTCAAATCATAACATCAATTCAAACATATTAGTACATATTAGTCATGTGGTACAATTTGAAAAGCAATGTACAATAGATAATAATACAGAATTTTCCTTCTAATTTGAAAAGCACTGTACATTAGATATGATTAGTCATGTTAGTACAATTTTTCAACAGTTCCTCGTACTAATTTAGTGCAATGTATCTAATAGATCGTAACATCAATTCAAACATAAAACAAAAAAATGAAAAAAAATCATTGGTGTGCCAACTCCGTATGCGCACCAAATTAGTGCTCATTCCCAATCTATGCACCAGCTCAATTTTGTGTGTCAACTAAATATGCATGGGTGATAGGAATGAAAAAATAGCTGATTGAGTGGCAATTGTTTAATTCGAATTTAATGAGATGCTAACTAAAAAAATTTCGACCGGATAAGTTAATCTCTCATTAAGATACCAACTTAATTTTCTCTCTATTTAATATTTTTGGCGGTAAGAAAATAGAAAGAGTGGGCGGGTGGTTTGTGTTATAAAGCAAAGATAAATAAACACAAACAAGATGGAGAGAATGTAAAGAATGGCTATTTCTTTATTTATATATTTCTCATGTGTAAAATACAAAATTATAATGTCTCTATTTATAGGCTATCAATTGTAGGGCTAGCAAAAAAATTCATAGTTCGTGATTCGATTCGAGTTTGATTCGGGTTTGATTCGAGTTTAATTCGATTAGAAATGGGTTCGAATTGAAACGAACCAAACCAGGTTCGGTTCGAAATTAATTCAAACCAAACTCAACTTAGCCTGGTTTGATCGAAGTGGGTTCGATTACTTTTATGGTTCGAATCTCATAATAACATCGGATGTCCATTTACTTGATGAAATTAAAATCTAAGATAGAGAGTCATAATTTAACTTAGTCGACACTCCCTCGTTCTCAAATCTCAATAACCTAGTTCTCTCCACCTCTCTCTAACTCACTCTCCCTCTAGCTCTAAAATCTAGTTGACACTCTCGGCGACTGGCTGTCTCTCTGGCTGTCACTCCTCTCTCCGACCTAGATGACTGTCTCTCCTCTATCTTCGATCGTCTCTCATAGTTCATATCAGGAAATCCGTCTCTGATGTATTTTTTCATGAATAGTTTTTCAACTTAAAAACACTCATTTCATAGTTCATACCGGTAAAAGAAAACCATGTGAATTTTGTCCCGCGAGAAAAAAATAATGTATAAACTATCGTTATAACTAGGGCTGCTAAAAAATAATTTCATTCGTGATTCAATTCGAGTTCGATTCGAAAAATGTGTAGTTCGCAATTAATTTGATTCGAAATGAGTTCAGTTCGAAATGAATCAAACCAGGTTTGGTTCGAAATTAATTCAAACCAAACTCAAACCTAGGGTAAGTTCAGTTCTGTTTGATTCGTTGCCACCCCTAATCAATTGTAAATGAAAAGCCATTATAGTAATAAATATGAAAATGAATTCTAAATATTAGTCAGATATAAATTCCAATGACAGTGGGGTAGTGAGGATTAATATTGGAAGTTACAAATGAATGTACCATCCACTATATTCATAACAATCCTCATTGGATGTCCATTACATAAGAATATGCTTCATTAAAACCTTACTAGGAAAAATCCTATGAGATAAAAACCTAGTGAAGGAAAAAGAGTACATTATTCTTTTAATGCATATTAACTTCCCCTCATGACAAGATCTTTAAGTTGACAAACTCCAATATTATGAACTACTTTATCGAATATTGTAGTTGGGAGTGCCTTAGTGAATAATATGCTAAATTCGAACTTGAACGGATTTGCTGAACATTAATAGTATTATCCTTTTGGAGATCATGTATGAAAAATAATTTTGGTGAAATATGTTTTGTTCTATCTCCTTTAATGTATCGTTCCTTTAATTGAGCAATACATGTAGTATTTTCTTCATATATGATTGTCGGGATCATTTTTTCAGAAGACAAGCCATATATCTGATGAATATGCTGAATCATAGATCTTAACCAAATACATTCTCGGCTTGCTTCATGTATTACTAAAATTTCTGCATGATTAGAAGACGTGGCTATTATAGTTTGTTTCACAGATCGCCACGATATAGATGTTCAACCACATGTAAATAAATAGCCCGTTTGAGATCGTCCATTATGTGGATCAGACAAATATCCAGCATCCGCATAACCAATTAAATCTGATTTAGATACATTTGAAAATAACAAACCCATATCCATTGTACCTCAGAGGTAGCGAAATATATATTTAATTCCATTCCAATGTCTTCGCATAGGAGAAGAACTATATCTTGCTAATAAATTTACAGCAAATGATATATTTGGTCTTGTATGCCCAGCAAGATACATAAGTGCTCTTATTGCACTAAGATATGGTATTTCAGGACCAAATAGTTTTTCTTCATTTTCTCAAGGTCTAAAAGAAATTTTATTCACATCTAATGATCTTACAACCATTGGAGTGCTCAACAACTGTGATTTATCCATATAAAACATTTTTAGCACTCTTTGCAACATAAGTTTCTTGATGCACAAAAATACCATTTTTTAAATGTTCAATTTGTAATCCAAGACAAAATTTTGTCTTTCCAAGATCTTTCATCTCAAATTTTTCCTTTAAATAATTTACTGCTTTTTGAAGCTCTTCAGGAGTTCTAATAATATTTAGATCATCAACATAAACTGCAATTATAACAAACTCATTTTCAGATCTTTTCATGAAAATACATGGACAAATTGTATCATTTTTATATCCATGTTTCAATAAATATTCATTAAGACGGTTATACATACCACATGTGTCCAGATTGCTTTAATCCATATTAAGATTTATTCAATATAATTGAATAATATTCTCGAGAACCCAAATTACATGCTTCAGGTATCTTAAATCCTTGTCACACCCCGAGACAACCCGCCACGTAATGATACGTAAGGCGTGTGCATACAATATCAATAATAAATACTCATGCAATATGCAAAAGTCAAACAAAGTCTCTTAACACCACAAGTAGTTCAAAACACACAACATAAATTCAACATGAGATCAAGACAAACATGGCAAACAAACTGATAATTGCCATGTCAGTCAATGTATCCACTTCTAAAGAGAGAATTCAAAGTTTAACTAAAGAAATTAAAAAGATACTTGAGCAGTCAGCTCATTGCCTTCCTGATCCGCATCCCTCCTATTCGTGCTCCTCACCAGCTTCATCATTTCCTGGAACCCACATAAGTGGAAACGGGTGAGAGATCGAACAGTCTCTCAGTACGGGATTTAGTTCCAGTCCCGGAATTTGTCAAATTTACTTATTATTAGAAAAAGAATATAATTATTATATCCTCACATGTTATGCAATATTTAAAACACACACACACCTACGCTTCTTTAACTATCTTTCAAGTTTTTGCATTAATCCATTTATTTGCCAATCCAGTGGGAAATCCATCCAACACCAGAAGACCGCCACTCCGCTGGGAAATCCAACCAACAACGGAAGACTTCTCACTAGACGGGGAATCCACCCTACGCTAGGTCTTGACCCGTGACGGGAAATCCATCCAACGCCACGTTGATGAGGGGTCTAGTCGAACCTAGACCCAATGTATACATTCCAACATGCATTCAACACATGTTGGCCCCTTTCCTTTAACATATCCATTACCTTTTACATTCGTCATTTAACACTACACGATATCATGCTCAACACACCCTACTTACAAGCCTCATGATCGATATGGAATAATCCTATTCTAATTCTAAACAAGCCAAGGGGATCGTTCGATTCAACATGCACAATTCCAAACAATTGAATAAACAATATGCATACAAAACAGTAAATGCAATTTGACAAGGTCCATGAAATCTGTACCTGCTATTGTGGTGTAGTTTGTTACCGCTCCTTCGATACTCTCTACTTCAGAACTCAAACCTAGACCATATAACACGGTTCTCAGATTAATATCCATACATAGGATCCGAATATATATATATATATATATATATCGCTGGATATAATTAAACAGTATAGTGTTACCCTGAGATCATTCATATATTAAAATTTATCTTGATCCGAATGTCTGTTCATAAATAAATATAACGAAATTTATTTCAAGCGATACCTTAAAGTAAGTGTAATGGAACTGACTGGACCAGAATTTGTACATATGCATACCTTAAAATTCACCAGAACTTTACATATATTGATTCACCAGAATCTGTACCTATATCAAGATCATGTATATACTGGGGTTTATTTCTTAGGATACAAGTATATATTATTTATGTGTTCTAGACTATAGTCCTTTGTAAATAAATAAAATAGTTTTAGGGTCATTGGTGAATAAATCCTTAAGGTTATCGATGAAAATTTCTATCAAATAAAATAGTAGATCTAAGTCAAAATAGTTATTTGTAATAAAAATAGTTCTAGGGTTATCAGTGAATAAATCTCTAGAGTTATCGGTGAAAATTTACAATTCAATAAAATAATCAAATGAAATAGTAGATATATACAACTGATGATGCACTTCGGTGTAATTCAAGGAAATATGAACCATCAAAACCCCTGACCATCTTTGACTATCAATAAATTATAACCAATTATCATTCCTTGACAAATCGGAATTTGACACATCTTGAATAATTTCCACCGGATACAATTTAAGAACAAAGAAAAGGATATTTTTATTAAATAACATAATATTTCCTAATTAAAATAAAAAAAACGAGAATATGAAAATTGATTCATTAAGGATGTTTTTAAGAAAGAAGGAAAAATTACTCCATGGTAAGTATCTAACCTTTTTCTCTTTCAATTATTTGGGTGGTTTGCGGCAGAAGAGACAAGGAAACGAAAACAAGGTTTATCATGTATATATATATATATAGCAGTTTTTTTTAACTTGAATAAAAAAAAGGCGTCGGTTAATTTAAATTCCGGAAGTTATGAATTTAAATTTTAGGTATTTGATATATCGCAACTTTTGGGCTGACGGAATAGTTGGGTCGTATTTCATGCTGAAATATTTGCGGCAATCCGCTATATATACATTTAAAATTATGATCTATGTTGTAATTTATTAGTTTTTCTTAACGACATTTTAATTTGGGTAGTTTGTTAAATTAAGCGAATGAAAGCAGAAAAATGATATAGGAGAATAAATAAATATATATATATACACACACTATTTTTGTTGTACCTTAATTTAGTATTCCGAATTACGTGACGTTACAATCCTTCAGAGATTTTCATATATATATATATTATTATCAAGCGAGCCATATAAATAGGCTGTAACAACATCTATTAGGTACAAATCAAGCCCTTCATGTACTGCAAGACTAATTAAGTACCGAAAAATTGTTGCATCCACCACAGATGAGTATGTTTGTTCATAATCAAGTCCAGGTCTTTGCGAAAATCCTTGGGTTACAAGTCGAGCTTTATATCTCACAATTTCACCTTTCTCATTTCACTTTTGCGTAAATACCCATTTGTATCCTATTGGCTTTACACCTTCGGGTATTGGGACTACATGCCCAAAAACTTTTCGTTTTTCAAGGGAGTTTAATTCTGTCTCAATTGCGCCTTTTTATTTTGGCCAATCATTTCTTTGTCGAAATTCATTAATAGATTTTGGTTCATGATCCTCATTATTCATTACATCTAGCGCTACATTATATGCAAAAATATCATTAATATTAACTTTATCTCGGTTCCATCTGATTTCGTTCATGATATAGTTTATCGTGATCTCTTCATTTTCACTAATTTTATATTCTTGAGTTTCTGTTGAAACTCCAATATTAGTTATAATTTGATTTTCTTCTAGAATTTTTTCTATCATATCCTCGACTTGGCCATTTTCATTCTTTGCTCCTTTTCTTTTTTGAGGATTTTTATATTTGGAACCGATTGGTCTTCCACGCTTCATGCGTGTCATAATCTCATTAGTTTGTCCAATAGGCACATCAACTTTTATTGGAGCATTAACAGCTGGTACATGTGATTTTCTCACTTTCTTTAAATCTGTAAATGGGTCTAGAATTTGGTTAGCTAATCTTTGCAAATGAATTATCTTTTGAACATTTAGTTCACATTCTTTAGTACGAGGATCAAAATGTGATAATGATAATTCATTCTAACTAATGTCTTTTCCCAGCTGATTATTTTTTCCCCATAATGTTGAAAATTATGTTTCATCAAAATGACAATCGGCAAACCTAGCCGTGAATAAATCTCCTGTCATTGGCTCCAAATACTTTATTATAGATGGAGATTCAAATCCAACATAGATTCCCAACCTCCTTTGAGGTCTCATTTTAATGTGTTGTGGTGGAGCAATTGGAACATATACCGCACATCCAAAAATTCTTAAATGAGAAATATTAGATATGTAACCAAAAACTAATTGTAAAGGAGAAGTTTTATTATAACTAGTTGGCCTGATGCGAATTAGTGCTGCTGCATGCAAAATGACATGTCCCCAACAAGATATTGGAAGTTTAGATTTCATAAGTAGTGTTGTTGCAATTAATTATAATCTCTTTATGAATGACTCTGCAAGTCCATTTTGTGTATGAACATGAGCTATATGATGTTCAACATCAATTCTAATAGACATACAATAATCGTTGAATGTCTAAGAAGTAAATTCACCAGCATTATCTAAACGTATTTTCTTAATTGGATAATCAGAAAAATGTTCTCTTAATCAGATTAATTGAGCAAGTAATCTCGCAAACGCCAGGTTGCGAGTTGATAATAAATACATGTAATCATCTTGTTGATGCATTAATTAAAACCAAAAAATATCTAAATGGTCCACATGATGGGTGTATTGGTCCACAAATATCACCCTATATATGTTCTAGAAATGTAAGAGATTCATTTTGTATTTTCGTTGGTGATGGTTAAATAATCAACTTTCCTTGAGAACACACAGTATATGACAATTCATTAGATTGAAGAATCTTCTGGTTCTTAATAAATATCCACATGAATTCTCTATTATTTTTTACATCATTATTGATCCGGGATGGCCCAACCGGTTATGCCAAACTATAAATGTATTATTATTTGTAAACTTCTGATTTACAATAACATGTGCTTCAATTGCACTAATATATGTGTAGTACAAGCCGGAGTAAAACATAGACAATTTTTCCAATATGCATTTTTTTATCTGATATTATGCTAGTAATATAAAGATATTCAATATTTTTTTCATTGTTTGTTTCAATATGATATCCATTTCAGCGGATATCCTTAAAACTTAATAAATTTCTTTGAGACTTAGAAGAATATAATGCATCATCAATATAAATTTGTGTTCCTCCATGTAACAAAAAGGTTGCTCTTCCGGAGCCTTCAATCAATTTTGTACTACTGGCAATAGTGTCAACATTGCTTCTTGCATTACTAAATAAGAGAAATATTTTTTTTATTTTTGAGGATGGTATGAGTTGTTGCGTTGTCGGCGAGACATATATCTTCATTATTGATATCATCGTTGACTAAAGAAATATTCATTCTTCAACAAAAAAAATAAATAAATAAATAACTTTTCAACAATAAAAATAATATCATTAAACTTGTATTGTAAAATGCAATAAATATCACATCAACAATAATAAAGATTAAAAAAAATTACTTCTATTTTTTTTTAGTGATGTCTGATATATGTCAATTATATTTTGCATACGACAGGTACATCTGTGTACGATAGGTACATGATTAATGAGCTTTACCACCATAATAATATCATGAATTCTCTTGTTCGCTATTCTGTCACTTTTCTCTCTTTTTTTTCATTTATTTTTCCACTTCTAGTGGAATGATGTGTCTTTTTCTTCATTACCACGTCCATATCTAATAGTTTGTCCATCATATTATTTTTCAATTCTAGTGGAATTATTATTTTGTTCAACCATAATAAGACAAAAAATATACTCAAAATATTTCTAGAAATCTTCTTTAGAAAGATTAAAAAAAATATGAACATCACATTAATTTTTATTTAAATTTTCTTCAGGAAATTGTTTTAAAAATCTTCTTAGTATTCATTGAAATCTTTTTCAGGAAGATCAAAATTATAGAATTGTTCTTAAAATCTTCTTCCAGAAGATTGAATTATTGTAAAAAAAATATGAACATGTAAAAATGAATACTGTGGCAGAATGCTTAGACACACAAACATAAAACAAACACACACAGAGAGAGAAAGAGAGAGATGGCTTCCGGCCAATTGAATGTTAATAAGAATATTAATGTGAATTTCAATAGGCTTCGGACCAATTTTCAATAAAATGTGAATTGAATTAGCTTTGGATCAAAACTATGCCATTAAGTATATGCCATTATTATGGCATCAATTGAATTCCTCATTAATCAATATTAATTAGAGGTGAATTGGCTTCGGGCCAATGATACAAATTGACTTTATATTTGGAAATGACTACAATAACTTCGGACTATTGATAAAATTGAGAACTATTAAAAACATATGTCATTACTATGAAAATAAAATTATTGAAAAATATATATATTACACAAATGACATAAAAAATAGAAAAAGAAAATAATATTGAATGATCTAACTTTATATATATATATAGATAGGCCAATATGTTTTCGGTAGCACTTTGGCCGAAGTACTACCGGTCATATTTTTTATTTTTAAAATTCAAACGGTCGATCCAAACCGTTCATCTTATGCTCCATATTAATATCTGCTTGGAGACCAAATTTTACATTTTTCTGAATTCTTTTACTATTTATTAAGTATTTTACAAAATCGTTAATCCAACTGTGGCTGCACAAAACAGTAAAACTGTTGGATTAGCGATTTTCAAAGTGGCTTAATAAATAGTAAAAAAATTCAGAAAAATATAAAATTTGGTCTCCAAACAGATATTAATATGGAGAATAAGATGAACGGTAGCACTTCGGCCGAAGTGCTACCGAAAGAATATTAGCCTATCTCTCTCTCTCTCTCTCTCTCTCTCTCTATATATATATATATATATATATATATAGGTTTTGGCTAATATGCTATGGGTAGCTAAGAGGCCTCTATGCTACGGCTCGGATTTCGAGTTTTCAAAATCCTAACGGTCGATCCGAACCGTTCATCTTGTTTTCCATATTAATATGTGCTTGGAGACCAAATTTTACATTTTTCTGAATTTTTTTACTATTTATTAAGCCACTTTGAAAACCGCTGATCCAATGCTAGTTTCTGGTTTTACTGTTGGGTTAAGCCACCGTTGGATCAGGGGTTTTCAAAGTGGCTTAATAAATAGTAAAAAAATTCAGAAAAATGTAAAATTTGGTCTCCAAGCACATATTAATATGGAGAACAAGATGAATGGTTCGGATCGACCGTTAGGATTTTGAAAACTCGAAATCCGAGCCGTAGCATGGAGACATCTTAGCTACCCATAGCACCGTAGCCACGTCCATATATATATATATATAAAGTTAGATCATTCAATATTAATAATACGAATCAATTTATTCGTGCAAATACAGAGAGCAAAAGGAATATTTTCAAGAACTGCTATAATGTTTAATCATAGAGTTAGTTCTCTATTGTTAAATCTAAAATTGCATATTATGAAAAAAAAAATGCACATTATACATTTATGATTAACATGTGACTTCAATAATTTAATTTTATAATTGAACTTCGGGTCAATTGATAAAATTGAAAAAATGGCTTCGGACCAATTTTACTAACATAATTTATATTTATATGGCTTCGGACCATTAAATTAACATAATAATATAAGCATATGGCTTTGGGCCATATCTTAACATAATCTATGTTAAACACAAAATAATATAAAAAGATAACATCGTAATATTATATAGAGGATAACATAATTAAATATAAAAAAATATTACCTTGAATCCTCAAATAGTAGAGCTCTTGTGCTGATAACGTGTTATAAAGCAAAGATAAATAAACACAAACAAGATGGAGAGAATGTAAAAAATGACTATTTCTTTATTCATATATTTCCCATGTGTACAATACAATATTATAATGCCTCTATTTATAAGCTATCAATTATAAATGAAAAATCAATGCAATAATAAATATGAAAATGAATTCTAAATAGTAGTGTGACATAAATTCCAATGGCAGTAGGATAGTAGGATTTAATATTGGGAGTTACAAATAAATTGATCATCCACTATATTCATAACAATTTGCAACATTATTAGAAATATTGGTTAATGGATCCTATTCAAAATTTGAATTGAGTTCAATAACTGATCCAAAGTATTTTTTTTTTTCATTCCGCACATATTGAGAATTTGCTACAATATTCGAAACCACATAATAGAAAGAAGTTTGTATGGGAATCATTGAGTCGGATCAGAAAGGAAAATTTTCAAACGATGTCCATCTTTCATTGAGTCTATGCTTTATTGCCTATGATTCGATGAATGCATGTGTACCAAGTAATTATTATCAAGAAATGAAATAAACCGTCACATAGATAACTAAAAAATAAGTGATACATGGAGATTTGGACCAATATTCTTGGCGACTGGCCCTTCATATGATTAAAAAAAAATTAGACCAAATTACCCATGACGTATGACTTTTTTCTTGCATTGTAATTATTAAAACTTAAAGATATATATTCAATTTATTGATATAATATTTAGTTTATTGATCTTATTGCCTATTGGTCTTAATATTCAGTTTGTTTGTCTTAAGATTTATGACAAGTCTTAGGTGCCATTATTATTTATTTTAAGGCTTATAGGCCCCAAAAATTATGTTATATTATTGAGTAAAGCTAATATACACTTAAGTGTACCAATGAACCCATACACTTAACTCTAGGACCGTACGATTAGCTTTGAGATTCGTGTATCACGACTTTTAAAGAAGCTACACGACTTTTAAATAATCTACACGAATCTCAAAGCTAATCGTACGGTCCTAGGATTAAGTGTATGGATTCATTGGTACACTTAAGTGTATATTAGCTTTACTCTATATTATTATTTTACAGTTCAGTTTATAGACATTAGTATTCATTTTATTGACTTTATTATTTAATTTAAAAAAAAAATTCGACCTTTCGTGAGAATTTTGACGAAGCACCATTCAACTATAACGGGAAGTTGACCGATCTGGCAAAAGGTTGCCGGAGTTTTCATGGATATTGTATGAGATTGATAGAGAATTAGATTGTTTAATTAAAATCTTGAATAGTAATGACATTGTTATAAAATAAAGTAAAAGAATAATAAATAAGATATTGAGAATGTATAAAGATGGCTATGCTTTATTCATATGCTTTTGTTGTGTGTAATACATCCATACAAAGCCTTTATTTATAGGCTAGAAAATGTAAATTATAAGCCATCTAATATTAACTCTATTGATAAATGTAGAAGAGAAACATACTCCTTTAAATAGAAGTTTTGAAGTAATTGCTCAAAAGAGTTGCAACATGTATGGGCATCCATAAATATTTTATTCATAACACTCCTCCTTGGATATCCATTACATAAGAATATGCCTCATTAAAACCTTACTAGGAAAAATCATATGGGATAAAAACCTAGTGAAGGAAAAAAAAGTACATTCTTCTTCTTAATACACGATTACAACCTTACCAGGAAAATCCAGTGGGAAAAACCATGGTTAAGGAAAATGTAATGTGTATTTAACTCCCCCTCATGACAATATTAAACAAGATCTTTAAATCAACGAATACCAATATTGTGGACCAACTTTTCAAATATCCCAGTAGGAAGCGCCTTGGTGAATAGGTCTGCTAGATTCTCACTTGAACAGATTTGATGAACATTAATGACATTATCCTTCTGAAGATCATGGGTAAAAAAGAATTTTGGTGAAATGTGTTTTGTTATATCCCTTTTAATGTATCCTTCCTTTAATTGAGCAATTCATGCAGTATTATCTTCATATATGATCGTCGGAATCATTTTTTTAGAAGACAAGCCACATGTATGATGAATGTGTTGAATCACAGATCTTAACCAAACACATTCTCGACTTGCTTCATGTATTGCTAAAATTTCTGCATGATTAGAAGATGTGGCTATTATAGTTTATTTCATAGATCACCACAAAATAGCTGTTCCGCCACATGTAAACAAATAGCCTGTTTGAGATCGATCATTATGTAGATCAGACAAATATTCAGTATCTGCATAACCAATTAAATCAAATTTGGATACATTTGAAAAAAAAACAAACCCATATCCATTGTACCTCGGAGGTAGCCAAATATATGTTTAATTCCATTTCAATGTCTTCGTGTGGGAGAAGAACTATATCTTACTAATAAATTTACAGCAAATGATATATCAGGCCTTGTATGTCCAGCAAGATACATAAGTGCTCATATTGCACTAAGATATGGTACTTCAAGACCAAGTAGTTCTTCATCATTCTCTCAAGGTCAAAAATGGTTTTTATTCACATCTAATGATCGTAAAACTATCGGAGTGCTCAATGGATGTGATTTGTCCATATAAAATCGTTTCAGTACTCTTGCAACATAATTTTCTTGATAGACAAAAATACCACTTTTCAAATGTTCAATTTGTAATCCAAGACAAAACTTCGTCTTTCCAAGATCTTTCATCTCAAATTTTTTCTTTAAGCAATTTACTACTTTTGGAAGCTCTTCCGGAGTTCCAATGATATTTAGATCATCAACATAAACTGCAATTATAACAAACTCATTTCCTGATCTTTTCATGAAAATACATGGACAAATCGTATCATTTTTATATCCATGTTTTAATAAATATTCACTGAGACGATTATACCACATGCGTCCAGATTGCTTTAATCCATATAAAGATTTATTCAATTTGATTGAATAATGTTCTCAAGAACCTAAATTGCATGCTTCAAGCATCTTAAATCCTTCAGGGATTTTCATATAAATATCATTATCAAGAGAACCATATAAATAGACTGTAACAACATCCATTAGGCGAAATCGAGTCCTTCATGTACTGCCAGACTAATTAAGTATCGAAAAGTTGTTGCATCTACCACAGGTGAGTAAGTTTGTTCATAATCAATTCTAGGTCTTTGCGAAAAACTTTGGGCAACATGCTGTGCTTTATATCTTACAATTTCACCTTTCTCATTTTCTTTTCACGTAAATACCCATTTATATCCTACTGATTTTACACCTTCAGATATTGGAACTACAGGCCCAAATACTTTTCGTTTTTCCAAAGAGTTTAATTCTGCCTCAATTGCACCTTTCCATTTTGGCCAATTATTTCCTTGTCGACATTCTTTAATAGACTAGGGTCATGATCCTCAATATTTATTATATTTAGCGCTATATTATATGCAAAAATATCATTAACATCAATTTCATCTCGGTTCCATCTTATTCCATTCATGATATAATTTATAGAGATCTCTTCATTTTCATGAATTTCAGATACCTTAGTTTCTGCTGGAACTCCAATATTACTTAGAATTTGATTCTCTTCTGGAGTTTTATATGAAATTATCATATCCTTGACTTGACCATTATTTGCTCCTTTTCTTTTTCGAGGATTTTTATCTTTGGAACCGATTGGTCTTCCACGCTTCATGCGTGTCATAATTTCATTAGTTTGTCCAACAGGGACATCAACTTTTATTGGAGCATTAGCAGCTGGTACATGTGATTTGGTCACTTTCTTTGAGTCTATAAATGCGTCTGGCAATTGGTTAGCTAATATTTGCAAATGAATTATCTATTGAACACTTAGTTCGCATTCTTTAGTACAAGGATCAAAATGAGACAATGATAATTCATTCCAACTAATATTTTTTCCCAGTTGATTGTTTTCTCCCCCTAAGGTTGGGAATATTGATTCATCAAAATGACAATCGGCAAACCTAGCCGTGAATAAATCTCTTGTCATTGGTTCTAAATACTTTATTATAGATGGAGATTCAAATCCAACATAAATTCCCAACCAAGGTCTCATTTTAGTGCGTTGTGGTGGAGCAATCAGAACATATACCGCACATCCAAAAATTCTTATATGGAAAATATTAGATATGTGACCAAACACTAATTGTAACGGGGAAGTTTTATTATAACTAGTTGGCCTGATGCAAATTAGTGCTGTTACATGCAAAATAGCATGTCCCCAACAAGATATTGGAAGTTTAGACTTCATAAGTAATAGTCTTGCAATTAATTGTAATCTCTTTATAAATGACTCTGCAAGTCCATTTTGTGTATGAACATGAGCTATAAGATGTTCAACATCAATTCCAATAGACATACAATAATCATTGAATGTTTGAGAAGTAAATTCACCAGCATTATCTAGACGTATTTTCTTAATTGGATAATCAGGAAAATGTGCTCTTAATCGAATTAATTGAGCAAGTAATCTCGCAAACACCAGGTTGCGAGTTGATAATAAACTTACATGTGACCATCTTGTTGATGCATCAATTAAAGCCATAAAATATCTAAATGGTCCACAAATATCACCCTGTATATGTTCTAGAAATGTAAGAGATTCATTTTGTATTATCGCTGGTGATGGTCGAATAATTAACTTTCCTTAAGAACACACAGCACATGACAATTCATTAGATTGAGAATCTTCTGGTTCTTTAATAAATGTCCACATGAATTCTCTATTATTTTTTGTATCATTATTGATCCGGGATGGCCCAACCGGTCATGCCAAACTATAAACATGTTCTTATTTGTAAACTTTTGGTTCACAATAATATGTGCTTCAATTGCACTAATATATGTGTAATACAAACCAAAGGATAACATAGTATCTATTTCAATATGCATTTTTTAATATGCATTTTTTATCTGAGATTTTGCGAGTAATATAATGATATTCAACATTTTATTCATTAGTTGTCTCAACATGGTATCTATTTCGACGAATATCCTTAAAACTTAATAAATTTCTTTAAGACTTGGAATAATATAATGCATCATCAATATAAAGTTGTGTTACTCCATGCAACAACAATGTAACTCTTTCGGAGCCTTCTATCAAATTTGTACTACCAGAAATAGTACTAACATTAGCTTCGTGCATTAGTAAATAAGAGAAGTATTTTGTATCTTTAAGAATAGTATGAGTTGTTGCACTGTCGACGAGACATATCTTCATTATTGTTATTGTTGTTAACCCGAAGATATATTCATTCTTTATGGAAACAAAACCAAAAAAAAAAAATCAATATAAAAAATCAATATAATTAAGAATATAATAAATGAGTAAATAACATTTTATTACAGATACTCCAACAACTACAAAATATTATTATTATTATTATTATTATTATTATTATTTTATATCCATCATCACTAAGAAAACAAGAAAAATAAAAATTTATTAATTTATTTATTTGATATCCCATCATCACTAATAAAGTGATTAGTTCTTATTTTCTTCAAAAAAATCAGCAACATCCAAATGAGTAACATCAAGTTCACTATTATCGAAATTGTCATCACAAATAAGATTTGTTTCAATCTTTTTATCCCTATTCTTTAGTGATGCTTGATATAGGTCAACAAGATGCTTTGGCGTACGATAGGTACATGACCAATGACCTTTACCACCATAATGATAGCATGAATTCTCTTGTACGTTATTATGTCCACTTTTTTCTTTTCCAGTTTTTTCTTCATTATTTTTCCACTTCTGGCGGAAAGATATATTTTTAGAATAATCACCACGATAATAACCTTGACCTCGGTCATGCCCACGACCATTACCACGTCCACGTCCGTGAAATTGTCTAGAATTGTTATGCATTGCTACATTCACTTCAGGGAATGAAGCAGAACCAGTTGGACGGGATTCATGATTTTTCATCAAAAGCTCGTTTTTTTGTTCAGCCACAAGAAGACAAGAAATCAGTTCAGAATATTTCTTGAAACCTTTTTCACGATATTGTTGTTGTAAGAGTATATTGGATGCATGAAAAGTGAAGAATGTTTTTTCCAACATATATTGATCAGTAATATTTTCTCCACATAATTTTAGCTGAGAACTAATTATAAACATTGTTGATTTAAACTCACTTATTGTTTTAAAATCTTGTAATCTCAAATGCATCCATTCATAACGAGCTTTTGGAAGAATCACAGTTTTCTGGTGATCATATTTTTCTTTTAAATTATTCCATAAAGTAAGTGGGTCTTTTACCGTAAGATATTCAGCTTTCAATCCTTCATGGAGATGGTGACGAAGAAAGATCATTGCTTTGGCCTTGTTTTGATTAGTGGTTGTATTATCTTTTTTTATTGTTTCTCCAAGACCATTTGCATCTAAATGGATTTCAGCATCTAACACCCATGATAAATAATTTTTTCCAGTAATGTCAAGAGCCACAAATTCAAGTTTTGCAAGATTCGACATAATGATGCTATAAAAAATATAAAATAAATTAAATAACATTCAGTACTATGAAGATTAAACTTATTGAAAGAAAAGATATATATATCCTATTGTATCTTATTTTTGTTAATAATATTTAAGATTAAAATCAGAAACTTATGTAGAAAAATCAAACTGCTATGCATGTTAATTTTTTAACAATATAAAATTTAAAATTGTAGATGTGAATTAAATACGTGTATCAAAAATAAAAAATAAAGGATATAAATGAATTGATTTAAAACTGTTATATAAAAAAAA
This sequence comes from Carex pumila, assembly GCA_033356055.1. Lineage (NCBI taxonomy): Eukaryota > Viridiplantae > Streptophyta > Magnoliopsida > Poales > Cyperaceae > Carex > Carex pumila. The sequence continues at coordinate 28,578 of JARJHM010000970.1, forward strand.
TAATGCACATTTTTTTTAATATGAGTCAGATCTAAAATTGCACATTATAAAATTTATAATTAAATGACTACAAGCCATTTGATAAAATTATAAATGTATAATTATCATATGGCTTCGGGCATAATGAACCAATTGATTTTTAATTTGAGATAATTTCTCAATATTATCTCAACCTTACCAAATTGGTCTTCGGGCCATTTGGAATTTATGTTTAATTCAAAATAAAATCATAACATAAAAAATAATTGAAAATGTAATATAAAAGACAATTGATGACTTCATTATTATTATTATTATTATTATTATTATTATTATTATTATTATTATTTTACATTGTTATCTTATGACAATTTCTAACTAGAAGTATTATGATATTAAAATTAAAATATATTAGAAATTTACCTCAGATCTTCAAGAGCTCTCATGCTGATAATGTGTTATAAAATAAAGTAAAAGAATAATAAACAAGATATTGATAATGTATAAAGATGACTATGCTTTATTCATATGCTTTTGTTGTGTGTAATACATCCATACAAAGCCTCTATTTATAGGCTAGAAAATGTAAATTACAAGCCATCTAATATTAACTCTATTGATAAATGTGGGAAAGAAACATACTCCTTTAAAGAGAAGTTTAGAAGTAATTGCTCAAAATAGTTGCAACATGCATGGACATCCATAAATATTTTATTCATAACAGACATAAAATTAATCAATCAAGAGTAGAGTTAAATGCACTATTATTTTGTGCTCCAATCATACTCGACATTATTTTTTTTGTTTTCATAATTCGAATAGTTGATTCGCAATGTGCAAAATATTGTTATAACATAAGTTTATTAAAATAAAAAATTAATATGAACTGAGGTTGGTACTGTAGCAGTTATTGTAGCGTGCACTGTAGCAGCAGCTAGGGTTGGCCCTTTTAATAAGGAGAATTATACTATGAAAGTTACACAATGAAAACCCTAATATGTTTGTATATAGGAAGAGGTAGAGAAGGTATTGATTAAGGAAGTGAGTAATTTTCTGAAAATTTATTTCATTCTCTTCCTCTCCCTCCTAGTGGCCATCCTTCTTCCTCTCATATTATTGGTTTCTCTAATGAATAATTATTAGAAAAATAAAAAGGTTATTAATTAGGTTCTAAGCTTATATTAGATTAAGATCTCTAGCAATGTCTTTCTAATTCTTGTTTAGTTCGAGGTGAACACTAGGAGATCGTTTCGACAAACGAAGGTATCCAAGAGACCTAGAAAAGAATTCGACTTTTCTCTATTTATCAAATTGACATTTGATAGAGGTATATCCAAATAACCTTTAGTAGATAGATTTATGATGAATGAATAAGTAGATATCCATTTACATACATTTGAATTGCTTTAATATAATTAGTATAATAAAGTAGATTTGTAGATGCTTGTAAGAGGGTCAAATTTCTTTTGAATTTATTGCCTTGCCGCATCTTGAAATCCTTCATGTAACACCTAACTTTGGGTTAGCAACCATATTTGATTCTATTCTACTTATATAAGTATTATATAGTCCATATGACATTGCTTCTAGTCATTCTTAATAGATGTGATATGAAGATACTCGCAATTTTTCTCATTCATAGTTTCAATATAATAACCATTCTTTCTAATATCTTTAAAACTTAGTAGATTTTTTTATGGATCTACTTGAATATAATGCATCATTTATTATTAATTTTGTTCATTCATGTAACAAAATACAAGTTCTTATAGAGCCTTTTATTAAATTACTTGTGCCAGAAATAGTGTGAATATTATTCTCACCAAGATGTAATTGTGAAAAGTATTTCTTACTTTTCAATATGATATTAGTTGTTTCACTATCTACCAGACATGGATCTTCATTACTTACCATTACGTCGGCCATTTTCCTTTAAAATGTAAAAATAAATTATTTTTAGTCATTAAACTTATTTGCATATAAAATTTTTAAAGTAAACTAAACTTTTATTAAAACATAAATATAAACTTCTATAATACATTTTCTCCCTAAGTAATAATATTTATTTCTTCATTGACATTATGAAAGAAATCTAATATATCAAGATGTGTATTCATATGGCATTCATTTTGGGGTCATTTTCAATAAAATTAGTTTTCCCATTTTCTTTTCTTAATTGAGGCTTGATAAAGCTCTACAAAATGCTTTGGCGTACGACAGGTACACGACCAATAATCTGTCATCCCACATCTAAAACAAACATCTTCAGGATATTTTTCTTTCTCATTTTTCATTAATACGTATTTACAACGTCAAGTTGTTACTACCATAACTTCGAGTTATGATAAATGAAATTCAAACTTTGTGAGATTTTCCATATGTATTACAAAATAGATACAAATTAACTTTAGGTTATTAATGTCATAACATCAGGTTGTCAATGCCATAACTTCAAGTTATCAATGCTATAACTTCAGGTTATTAATATCATAACTTCAGTTTATAAAAAGGGAGATAAATAAATATAAACAAATAAAACGTAAATTGCATGAATAAATAAATTTAAATGTATTAATAACTTCAAGTTAATATTATCTAACTTCAGGTTATAATAAAATATTCTATTTAATAACTTCTGGTTATTAAATTGCTTGGCTGCGCAATTGTAAAATTTAATTTGAAATAACTTCATATTATATTTTCATCCAATGAACTATAATAACTTTTGGTTATTATATTGATTTTATATAAAAATTTATAATAAAACTTTAAGTTTTTTAATTGAGAATAACTTCAGGTTATTATTCATCCAGTGGCTTATAATAACTACTTGTTATTATATTAATTTTATACTAAATTTCTAATAGAACTTCAGGTTCTAAATAGAAACAGTTTCTGGCTAAAACAAATAGTTCCTGGCAGAAACAAAATGTGCAGAAAAATAGTGCGTTCTGCCAAGGTCGAAACTAAGGCTGAAACTAATGAGCAGAAAAAACATTTATAACAATAACTTCAAGTTATTATTTTCTTCGGGTATTACGAACTTCTAATTCTTGATAAAATTTTAGTTGTGATAATAACTTCAGGTTATTACTCTTGTTATTATATTCAGGTAATATGAACTTCAAGTTCTTGATAAACATTTAGATTTGATAATAACTTCAGGCTATTATTTCATCATTCACTTCAATGAATGGTTCTTATAAACTAGAACAAATACAATAAAAAAATTAAATGAAATTTAAATTAATGAAAGATATAATAATTAATCACACAAATTACTTACATTATTACTTAACAACTTCTTTTGAGCAAGTCGTGCTGATAACGTGTTGTAAAATTAAAATAAAGTTGCAACAAAAGTTAAGTAAATAACAAGAGAGATAGAGAGAGCAATAGCATAATTTTATTCTCCACTATTATATATAATATATGTGTCCATTCTCCATTTACAAAACATTCATTTATAGGCTAGAAAGAGATGTTACAATAATAAAAGAGAAAATAAATACCCATAGTAGTGGAGGTATTCGACAATGAAATGAGAGTTAATATTGGAGATTATAGATTGGACATTCACATAAATATATTTTATAATAGAGGAGGGATCAAGTTACAATATTTTTTGAGTTACAACAAGTTACAACAAGCATTATTTACATTTTCAAAGTGCAAATCGTCGATCCAAACCGTTAGATGTGATCTCTACAATAAAATGTGCTTGGAGACCAAATTTTACATTTTTTGGAATTTTTTTACTATTTATTAAGGTGGATACAAAAACTAGTCAAATTCATACCATTGAATTTTGTACCCACCTTAATAAATAGTAAAAGAATTTCAAAAAATGTAAAATTTGGTCTTCAAGCACATTTTATTGTAGAGATCACATCTAATGGTTTAGATTAATAATTTGGACTTTGAAAATATAAATAATACTTGTTGTAATTTGTTGTAATTCAAAAAATGTTGTAACTTGATAATTGAAAATAATTGACACATCAGATTAATGATGCTGTGGGTCGGGTCCACCAGGGCTCTGTCGTTTGGATTCCTCGTAGAAAGCTTCAGATACTATTCCCGCTTGGTGCCTTAAATTCTCTGAAGTCATAACAGATGGTGCTTCAACTAGAGCCTGTTGACGTGTCAGATTTTCAATCGTAGATCGAGAATTTCTTGAAGCTTCAACAATTGGGCGGGATAGTGCGCTTGAGATTAAAAGGAAGATAAGGATGGAACGGATTGGTATCAATTGTTTGAAATTCTCCATCGATCTTTCCTTGCTCTAGCTTGTAGTTTGTAGTGTTGCTAGTTGGCAAAAATTGCTGGTTGTTTTCGAAGTGGATCTTCTCACATTTATACAAACTTGAGATACTTAAAAAAAAAAAAAAAAAAGTTGATAAATCAAGTTGTTTTAGTGGAACTGTAGTGGGGGCCGTTTAATAACAAAATTGAAATAAAATTTTAATTCAATAAAAGACTTGTTTTCAAGTGTGAGTGTTGGAGTCAAGTCATCCGACACTCTTCTCAAATCTATGTTATTATAAAAAAAAAAAATTGTTACATCCGGATTACGAACTCATAACTTTCCACATTAAAAAACATATGTTTTTATTACTAGATTAAAGACTAATTATTTCAATAAAAGACTCATATTCATATAGAAAGCTAAGACAATTTAATTCTGAAAATAAAACTGTTTTACAATTTAAGATTTAGAATAAAAAAAAAGCTGAGAAGGTGATCTTCATCCACATTGAGAAATCGATATTCAAGAGAATGAAGATGATTAAGAAAATTGAAAGATACTTAAAGAGGTTAAATGATATGTTGTGAAACTGAACCACATATTTAATGTGTCATATATACCAACATGGATATAGATGATCAAAATGTTTTTTTTTTTTTTTTTTTTTTTTTTTTTCAATTTCCGAATAATAACTTGCTCTTATTACACTATGACAAAACAGGGTATCAGCGGCCGATTTTCTAGTCGCAGAAAGTAACAATGCCGGTTGCTGATAAAAAAATCGGTTACAGAAAGTCTTTTACGGTCGCTAATACTCTAATCGCTGTAACCGTTGTCGTAGATAATCGTCTGATGATGTCATCCGTCGCTGAATGATGTTAATTGATCGTTGATACTTTTTTTGCGACCATTTTTTTTGTCGCTATTTTTTGTTGACGTTAGAGAAAACAGGTATTAGCGACCACAATAACGGTCACTGATAGTAAAATAACGGTCGCTGATACTTTTTTCTGAGACCAAACAAACGATCGCTGATACTTAAAACTGACTGCAGAAAGTATTCTGTCAGATTTTCAGACTTTTTTTAATTATTTAAATTTGCACCATTTAATAATTGGTACGACATGTACCAACATACAACATAATACATATACAAGACATCGATACATACATACACATAATACAATATAACATCAATACATACACATAATACAAGATATCGATACATACAAAACAGATGTAAACATAAATATCAGAAAACTGTATACTATATCATCAAATATAAAAAACGAAATGTCAAGTACTGTAAACATAAATATAGAATAACATCAAGTAACAAATAATCAAAATATCAAGCAACATCTAAACTAGGAATGTCAAAACAAACATCCAAACAAGATATAAATACCTAACCATAACATCAAGTAATAGATAATCAAAATATCAAGCAACATCTAAACTAGGAATGTCAAAACAAACATCCGAACAAGATATAAATACCTAACCACCTAAGCAGTACCATCACCACCGACATTTAAGAACTACTCCTTGTCATCATCCTCATCATCCTGAGGAACGGGCGACGAGATCTGGTGCAAGCTCAAACCTCCGGCCTATGAGGTTGTAAGAAAGTAGTTTAGATAATTAGGATTTAGAGATTTAGTGTTCACAATTAAAACATACTTAAATATCAAATTTCATACCCAAGAAGCTCTCAATTGAGCCTCCATCTGATCAAGTACTCGAGAAGATATTATGTCGATATCTTCTTCTGTGAGATGCGGAGTTGGCGGCATAGAAGAATATGACTGTGAAGAATGCGACTGAGAACCGCTAGATCCACTAAAGCGAAACATGCCTCTCGTCTTTCCTGGAACATTAAAAGTAAAACTATTAATATTATCTGACAAGACTAAAAATAAATTTCAAATAATGTTTATTTTACCTAGAGCACCGAGACCACAGTTGTCGCCATGGACATTCTGATCATCAATGCCCATAGAGAACCAGAGATCACTGTCGTATGTGGGTCATGTGCCTCTATCCGATCCATACTTCTCTGTCATAGCTCTTTCATATTTTAGCTATAAATTTTATAAAATATAACAATAATATTATGTACAACAGGAACCTTGATATTTTGTAAACAATTCAAAAGTATTATTACCTGTGCATTTTTAGCCTTCACATTAACGTATTTCCCCGTCTTTTTTTCGTATGGGTAAGCTGAAATAACTCATCCGACCATCTGGGTTCGCGCCCTTGTGTTTGCTTATGTTAAGAATTTGAAATACTATTTCATTTAAAAAAAGATTATCAAAGTTGGTTCGATTAAATTCAATTGGAAACAAAATAATTTAATTCAACAAAAAACAACTTACGAAGCGCTGTTTGTGAACAAGCATGTTCACAGAAACTGTCGTGACCCCTTAACCTTCAACATTGGCCCTATTTTATGCATTCTGCTTGCTCCGACTTGCAAAAACGTTGCTGCACCAATGATTGACGAGTCCAGGCCAGTATGCTGGCTTGATCCAGGCATCATAGGGGCGAGGAGCAGCCCCACGCTCCTTCCACTCGAGCATTGAATTTTCATACTGCTTGGTTGCTGCCCCCTTGCATTTATTAAGCATATCCTTTAGCCATACATCAGCTATCCTTCTAAATGTACTCCATGCCTCACGCTTCGCTACATCCGATGCAAACTGGTAGTGCTTTTACAATGCATAATGGACAATTAATATCATTTGTTAGCTTAAAAAAAAAGAAACTAGTAATTATTAAAGGTTTTGTTTCAAAAAATTTTACTTACCAAAAACTCTGCCTGGATAACATCCTTATTATCCTTGGAGAAATCCGTGTATCTGGACTATGGGCCAAGATAATTATTTCGTACTTCTTGCGAAATAATTTTGGACACATCCTTCGTCTTCTCCGGATGCCCTGCATCAAAAGTCCTGTAAATAAAAATAATCATTACAATCACTACAATTAAAGCATAATTACAACATACAAAAAAATGAATATTACTTGTAACCCGCCAATCGAAGCACTGGTCGCAAACTCGGATCTGGAGGCGACGCTTTGTATGCATTTGCACCGTGAACATTTCTTTCACTGGACTCTCCTTTGTCTTCTACCGATGCCTTTCCCTTTCCCTTCCTACTCGGTGCCATATCTAGAGTTGAGATATAAAAATCAATTAGTTTTACTCGAGCGAATTAAAAAAAAATCAAGTAAATATAAAGATTGCTATAAAATCTGGGTTCAGACGATTGAATTATTTCCATGATTCACTATCTGCAGGATGAACCATGACCCCTTTCTTTTCCCGCTTTCCTTCTTTATGCCAACGCATTTGTTTAGCGATTGTAGAAGTCAAGAAGAGCCTTATCAACCTCGGACCGATTGGAAGATACCGCACTTCTTTATATGGCAAACGTTTCGTAGTATTTTTCTGATTGCCTTGTTTGAAATGATTATGTCCACAGACATCACACTACTCTTTAGAAGTATTATCATCACCATAGTATAACATGCAATCATTCGGATAAGCATGGATCTTCATGTGGCTTAATCCCAACCCCTTCACCAATTTCTTGCATTGATATTGATTTGGAGGCAACTTATTCTCTTTCGGAAGCCACTTCTTCACAGCTGATATGATGCGATTGAATCCCTCCTTGGTTATGCCGTAGTCAGCTTTAATGCCGAGGAGTTCGGTAACACGTGCGAGGACAGTATGTTCCTTATCACAACCATCCCATAGCGGCTCATTTGTCGCTTTCATCATGTTATAAAACTATTGAGCTTGTTGATTCGGGGGTTCGTCCACAGTCCATTCAAAAGACAGACCTGCAGTATCAAGAAGCTAGCATGTCCACCATAGCATTTGGCGACTCCACCTCGGGTTGGCTCTGTGTCACTTGACTATAATCCTCACCATGCACGAACTAATTCTTGTAAAAAGATCGGAACCCCGATTTCATCAAGTGTTTTCCGATAGTTTCCTTATCCAACCATCGGGTACACCCACACTTGGAACATGGACACCTAATGCGATCACCACTAATTATATTTTCTTGAATACCAAATGCATATTAAAAAAAACCCTCAACATCCTTAACAAATGTTGGATTCATTTGCTTGTTCATGTAACAAGGACCGTACATCCAACTACAATCATTCTCCATTTCTCCTAATCATGACATACACATTTATAATTAAGACATTGTATAAACATGACCCAAATGCAACAATTAAATAGATGTCATTCTTGATTACTTAGGTTTTCTAACTACACCTTAGTTCATTCAATTTAAAGTAATAAGAAATTCTATTACTTTACCATTCCATGAACGAAAATTTTGACTCAAACAAACATAAAGTCCAGATCTATACCTTAGACCCTTCAGATATCATCAATTGATAACGGACCCTCTAAAGCAAGTCATGGAAGAAATTTACAATTAAAAAATTGAAATCACAATCAATTATTGCATCATCCATGCAACAGGACTTGTATATAGCCAAACAAGCGACATCTACACAACATAACTATGAATTTAAACATACGTACCAGATAGAGAGAGAGGACGCTTCGCTTTCCTTGCCTTGCCTTGCCTTGATTAGGTCTACATAAAATTGAATGCACACGAGGTCAAAACTGAACTTGAAGTTATGCTTCATTGTATTTTTTGACACTTCAATGAAATAATGACATTAAATAGAACTAGGTCCAAAGTGGTTAGTCTTATTAATTAACAAAGGATTTTCACTTTTAGAAAGAGAAAAAGAAAAAAAAATTATGTCTAAAGTTCAATTAAATTTTATGACAAAAATATTTGAAAAATGTTATTTAAATAATGGTTAAAATTACAAATATACTTTCAATAACTTCGATAGGATGTGTTAAATTTGATTTAGAGTTTAATCGACCATAAAATCCACTGTTGAAGTGCCTGATGGATGGAAGACTAAATATTAACGTCTTTCAAATCGATTTAATTTTGCTACTTATTCCATCTAAATAATTGAGAACAAATCTATATTAAGTTTTTAATTTAAAAATCAAATATGGGTACCATACAAATTAGATGTCCGCTAGATTATCCTTCAAAAAAAAAAAAGTAAAAATGTATATAGATTTGAAGAAGAAGAAAAAAAATTAAGGGAAGCAACATCAGCACTAGCATCATTAGATCGATCCTAGTCTAATCCGATTAATTCGATTCATTAATACCTCTAATTGTACAAGAAATATAACTTTTGTTTAAAGGTTAAAGGTCTATTACATTACCATAGTAGTGTTGTACTGTTGTTCGCGCTAACTTGTATCATCCAAAGTCATCATCCAGTAAAAGAAGAGAAAGAAAAATGTTGTGACCGCATGTAGGTATCGGATTAGCCATCTATAGTGTTTCATCTCTCATAATGTGTTCAATACATTGAAAAGCTAAATGTACTAATTCTGTATATAATGCATAGCTAGCTAGAAATACTCAAGACAAATGCCTACGGACAATGCCTACCATAAAATATGTTGAAGTTCATTGCTCAATTTTTGTCTATTACATTAAAAACTAGACTAATGCTATAATTGCCCTTAAATTTTATCTACAATTTATTTTAATAAAAAGAAAATGTGTTGATTACTGAAATTCTACGCCATCCAAGTATCCAACAGCAACAGTCTTTTTTTTTTTTTTTGCTTCTTAAACGCCCGTAGGCTTCATTACACAAAACAAACAGAGTTTACATAAGATTTCCTATCATCTACTCTGCTCATACTCTATTGCAACAAATCAGAAAAAAAAAAAAAAAAAAAAAAAAGTCTGTCCATACCCTATTACCAAGAACCAGAAAAATTAAAACCCAAATCAAGGAGGAAAAATCGGAAAAGTGTAACCTAGGTAGTCTATTTTCCCCCTGCGTGCTTTGTTTGTCAAATTGTCAGCCAACTCGTTGTGACTGCGACTTATGTGTATGCAATGCAAGTTTTCGTTCCTCCTAAGTATCTCCCATATCTCGCCGACCTCTGTACTTGCCGTCCAATCGGCCTCCGGTGGTATTGGTTGTGTCACCATCCTGACTAAATTACTACAATCAGAGGCAAACACACAAGAGTCCCACCTATTCTCAATGCAAAACTTGATGGCCTGTAACAACCCAAGTGCCTCTGCATGTAAAGGTGAATAAGCAGTAACATGTTTCACCTTGTACGCTAAGAGAGTTTCACCTTCAAATAACACAAAACCAACACCTGCTTCCCAGTTTTGAGTCCAAGCTCCATCCGTGTAACAGCACCTCCCTGCTTCATTTTGATGATGACCACCACTAGAGTCTGCTGTTTTGAATGACACAGTGGCAGCCACACTTGTTTCATTTTCTATTGTACAAAGGTACTTGTGAAACGATGCAATTGAAGGCACTTTACCAGAGTAAGCAAGGTCATTGCGACAACGCCATATAGACCATGATATGCACGCAAAATCAGTCCACTGTTGGGGTGTAAGCAACCCACCAAGCTCATGCAACACTTGTATGAGAGGCACTGACAGGTTTTCGGTTCTGAGCGGTAGTGGACTTGCCAGCCAACATCCTCTAGAAAATGGGCATAAGAAAAGGAAATGGTTAACAGTCTCCGATTGGGCCCCGCACATGTGACACGTGGGATCACCTCTTCGTATTCTTGAAGTGAGAATATTACCCAACGGCAGAGCTTCATTTATCAATTTCCATATAAAGAGTCTCAGCCGAGGCACTATCTTCCCCTTCTTCCAAATGCTGGTCCATACTTCCCTTTCTGTATTGCCCACCTGCTGCCTAACAGGCATTAAGCCCTTGTATGCCGAGTTGACTGTAAACTTACCATTGGAGGACAGAGAGAACAAGAGCTTATCTTCTCCACTTTGAGGCTTTGGGGGTGTTACATTAGAGAGGATGGTCACACATGCAGCATGGCCAAACAGCTGCACTAACTTGTCACTATCCCACACACCAGTTTGCTCATTCACAAGTTCACATAGCTTGACTAAACAGTCCCCATGCATAGTTGGCCTGTGCTCAAGTGCTCCTTCAAACCACGGCTCTGCAAATGCCCCACACCTTCTTCCATTCCCTACCTTCCACCTGAGCCATTGTTTCATAGTTTCTCTCAAAGTCATGACCCCCCTCCAAAAAACTGTGCAATTATACACTCTTTTTGAATGCCATAGCTGACTTCTTGGTAGGTACTTAGCTCGGACCTGCTGCACCCATAGAGAGTCTGATCCCACAGCCAATTTCCAAAGAGATTTCATTAACATGGCCTCATTCACCTTACCTAGATCTCGCAACCCCAAACCGCCATCCTCAATTGGTGCCATAATTTTCTTCCAAGCTACATAGGCCAAGTAATGCGCCCTATCTTGCTTTCCCCAAAAAAACCCTCTAATCAGTGCCTCAATCTTTGTCAACACCCCGTGTGGAATAAGCGAGGTAGCCATGTAATAGATGGGTAAGGACTGAAGCACACTTTTGATAACCACTACTCTTCCAGCATGAGATAGGAGCCTCCCTTGCCATGCTTGGAGTCTAGAAGAGAACTTCTCAAGCAAAAAATTATACGAACCCACATTGGTGCCTATCATAGCTCCTAGGTACTTCTCACACGCACTATCTTGTGGCACTAACAGGATGCCAGCAACCTCCTCCCTTCTACTTTCATTTACCTTATGGCTGAACCAAATATTGCTTTTTTCCAACCCCACCTTTTGACCCGACACTTGACAAAAATTATTCACCACCTCTTTTATATACCCTGCTTCCTCTATTGAGGCAGCCCCAAAAACCAGAAGGTCATCTGCATACAAACAGTTAGTAAGAGCCTCAGCTGATGGTGCAAGTTTAACCCCCTTTATGAATTTACCCTTGACCGAGTACTCTAAGCTTCTTGATAAAATGTCCATTCCCAGAATAAACAAATATGAGGATAAAGCACATCCTTGCCTTAGCCCCGCCTCAGGTCTGAAAAACCCATCACCATGCCCATTTAAAATTACAGAATACTCCGCAGACCTCACACAAGTCATGACCCAGTCAGTGAAAAGAGCCGGCCATCCATACAACAGTAGTACATCCCTCATGTAATCCCAATTCATTCTATCAAAAGCTTTAGATAAATCAAGTTTTAAACAGAAATCTTCACCTTTGTATGAGCTGGACCGAAAGGAGTGCAGTACCTCTCTCAAGAGAATCACATTTTCGGATATCTCCCTACCCGGCACGAAAGCACTTTGACTTGGGGATACACACCTTGCAATAAACGGCCTTACCCTAGCAGCCAAGATTTTTGAGATGAGTTTATAGAGCACATTACAAACCGAGATGGGACGAAAGTCGGTCAGCTTTGTAGGGTATTCGCATTTAGGCACCAATACGAGGTTAGATCGTGCTATTTGCCTCGGCATGGTGTTGCTTCTGAAAAACAGGTTGACTTGCTCAATAATTGATGGCCCAAACAGATCCCAATTCTTTACCCGAGTGACATCATGGCATTCTTTATTTCAAGTGCTGTAGGCAACATCAGCAGGTGTTGATAAGCACTAGCAGGAACTTTGGGAATCTGATTGAGGAGTTCAGGTGGGTAAGTGAAGCACAGCTTCTGACAAGGTTGACCTACATAAATAGAGCGAAAATGGTTAACAAAAGCCTTTTTTATATTCTTGTCACCCGAGATAAGGTTGTTGTTGCCATCAAGAATAGTGCGAATTTGGCTTCTTCGATGTTTGACCACCGCTGTTGCATGGAAGAAACGCGTATTTCTATCACCATGCACTGCCCAATTGACACGAGCTCTCTGATGCCAAAAAAACTCTTGCAACTTTAACACCTTTGCATGTTGGAATTCTAGCCTCTTTTCAACCACTTTAGTGCTCTCATCTACTTGCTGTGAGTTAAGCTGAAGCATTTCCTTCTCTAGTTCTTTGAGTTTCATATCTGGGCTTGTGTTAGTTTCACCCCAATCCCTAACCCCCTTTTTAAAAAGCTTTCGGGTTTGAGCCCAATCCCCTTGCCCTGACTGAACAGCCTCCTTACAGATATCCTTAAAACCCTCACAAGCCATCCACCAATTTTCACACCTGAACCGTTTCTTCCCTTTACTTTGACCCGTGTCTATTCTCAAAAGAATGGGAAGGTGATCAGAATTAAATCTAGGAAGATGAAAAACCATCGCCTTCCTAAAAATCAAGGTCCAGTTCAGAGTAGCAACAGCCCTATCAAGCCGTTCCGAGATGTTATCATTTCCGGCCCGCTTATTTGACCAGGTATAAGCAGGGCCATGATAGCCAAGGTCCAAGAGACCTGCCGAGTCCGCCCAAACTTTGAACCCCATATTGGCCGGCCCTAGAGAGCTGCTGCCCCCACACTTCTCCTCCGAACGCATGATAGCGTTAAAATCCCCCAGTATGCATGTGGGCCTTTGCTGGTTGGACATCTCCTGCTCAATCTCGGCCCAGATTGACCTATTATGAGATCTTGCTGGATCACCATACACAGCTACTAACAGCCATTCTGGACCCCCACTTCTCTCCTGCACTTCGGCAATTATTAAATGTTTTTTCTTCTTAGTAACCCTAATATTATAATTATTACTCCACAACAGCCACAAACCTCCAGATCTGCCCACTGAGTCTACAATCTCATAATTGCACAGGTTTGCTTCTCGCACTCTTCTACCCGCCACTGATCCACCACATCTAGTTTCAGATAAGAACACGATCTCCGCCCCTGTACAGTGAAGGTAACGATTTAACGTGGCAATTGTCGTGCCCCCACTACCCCGACAATTCCACGACAGTAGCTTCATATATCCACTATCGGCGCATTGGGCCCCGCCGATCTAGGCCTTTTGAGAGATGAAGAGAAAGATCTGTTCTGCATTGGGTTAGCCAGGCCTAAGCCCGTACTGCTATCGGATTCCAGAATATCATTTGCCCATTGCTTCCCTTGCTGATCACGTGGTTCAAGGCCTCTTTTGAGACCCATATTTGAAATACCACCAGATTCCTTTGGAATTACACTTGAGTCCATCATCCATGCTCCCTTCCTGGGCTCCATAATATCCTTTCGAGAGACTCTGTCTTTGTATGCCGGTGAGGAAGCTAACTCCATTAGCCTTCCATGATCTGGGCACATAGCCATATCATGCCCCAGTTTGCCACAAAACCGGCATATGTGTGAAGCACGCTCGTAGAAAAAGTGCACCTGAAAATCCCCAATGGTCTGATGTGTGAATTTTGCTTTATCCTTCAAAGGTTCGCGAATATCCACCTTTATTTTCATCTTGATAAACTTTCTACCACCCGAGAAGCCCTCAACCGGCAAGGAAACCGGGGTACCGACTTCTTCCCCAATCATATCCAGTCCTTCCTCATTAACAGCATTAATCGGCACGTTATAGAATTGCACCCATAAATCAACATACTCGAATCTGTCTGGGGATAAGTCAAGGTGCGAACTCACCAACCTGGTAGCAACAATGTCACCTCTGAAACTCCACGGCCCACCCGAGTGCACCTTATTCTTCTCCTCAACGCTTACAAATTCAACTAGGTAGCAGCCCTTGGCAACTTGTTTGAACCCAGTGCCAGGGTCAGACCCCCACGATTTTATCATCCAACTAGAGAAAGAGGAGTCCAGCACTATTCTATTTGTAATCACCTTTGCAAGCAAACACCTCTCCCAAGCAGTAGTTGTTGCAGCCCTTTCGGGTAATTTGATTGCCTCATCTTGCAGCTCATCAGTTCTGAGATCAATGAATTTCCTAATCAGAGCCTCATCTTCACTGGTCATGTCTGACATTGATTTTGGTGGTGGTTTAGTTGGTAGCAGTTTTTTGTTGAGAGGAGGGGAGGGGAAGGTTTGTGTTGAAACAATAGAAGGATGGAAGACAGGGTGAGATTTGATTGTATTTGGAAAGGTTTTTTTTTGTAGATTTCGCTCACATGATTTCAGTGAAGGAATAGAGGAAGGATGGGGACCTAATATGGATATTTGGTATTTTTTATGTCTGGGTCCAAAATTCTGGATTTTATGCACAAACCAAGGAGGATGATAATTTTCCTGCTGAAGAATATGTGATTCTTTCCTCTTTTCCCACCCTGATTCGCTACCTACCCCTTTTGCAACACGCAGAGGATCCTCCTTGAAATCAGTATATAACGGCACCCTATAATTGTGGAGATTGTGTGAACTGATATAATCCAGCTTTTTTTCCTTTTCTGTTCCCTTGTTTGGGCCTAGATCTTCTCCAACTTTATGCACTTCCTTTTTTGCACGAGCTCCTGCTATTGTGGGTGAAAATCCATTAACAATCTCTGCCCATGAAATTGGTTCAGATATGCATGATGTGGACCAGGGTGGCTGGACGGGTACTCTACTCTTCACCAGCCATGTAGGGTCATGGCAAGTGCAACACTTCTCAATTTTTCCACTTAGGCAATTCAACAAACACTTGGGGTGCATGCATTGAGATTGAGCAGACAACCATCCGGGCACCCCGCTCTGCACCGGATATGTATATGGAACATGATACTGTGTTTGGTGGCAAAAACCAAGAAGTAAGAATATTAAAAAGATAAAGATAAGGAGAATCAGGTTTAGGAGCAGAAGTGTTATAAGGGTAAGAATAAGGATGAGGAGAGAGCACAGGAGGAAGAGGAAGCAGGATAGAGAGAGAGGAGAGCATAGCAGGATAGAGCCTGACCAAAGGGGAGGAGGAGAAAGGGAGGGAGGAGGAGAGATACGAAAGCTTTTCTCCATTATCTCTCCGTCAAGTGTGTCGGCATTATCGAGCTGAGTTTAGGCAACAGTCTTGATATAGTATGTTCTTAGATGCATGAAACTACCCAATAAATCAAATCCAAAAAACCTATTGAACCTTCTTCTTCTCCCTCCTCCATCTCCTTTCTTCCTTCTTCCTCCATCCTTCCTCCTCTTTCCTCTATCACCACTCTGTCTAACCCCTAACTACCTCATTCCCTAATCCCCTTGGCCTACCCTTCTTCGTGTCCCCTAATCTAAGCCATCATACAACCAAACCATTGTCTCACTAGTGGAAAAACTAGAATTAGGATCATAATTTAACCGATCTTGATCCGGGCGAGAATAATACTAAACTAATCTGGATCGGTTAAACAATCGACCCTGAAAGTTTGAATTAAAATCAGTTATTTCAAATAACCGATCCTATTAGGATCGGTTATTTTCAACAACCGACCGATCCTAATGAATGTTAATCTGGATCGGTTATTTAAAATAACCAATCCTAGTAGTACTAATTACGATCGGTTATTTAAAACAACAGATCCTAATTTGAATTTAAAAAAAAAAAGGAATTAGGACTGGTTGTTTCAAATAACCAATTCTAATTCTTCTTCTTCTTCTTTTTTTTTTTTTTTTTTTTTTGTTTTGCAGAACCAACATTTTGTGAATCCAAATTATAATGCATTACATATTATAACAAGAAATTTAAATCCAAAAAATTTAATTAACAAACATACAAGTGACTGATTAAGCTATTTTTTTCAATTAACACACATTTATGCAACTAATATAAAACACAACAATAAAAAAAAATAATAATTATCTCTTTTGCAATCACATCACTTGAGATTAGAAAAGACCCAAAGAAGAAAAACAAATGAAACAATTAGATGGAAAAATATTTTCCAATGAAAAATACAAAAAAAATGTGTTTTAAAGTACAATAATAAAAAAAATTAGATAAAGCTAATACCGTGATAGTTGATCGGCCAGATGATTAAGTAACATGAGCGAGGTGTCCCCAAGACTGTAAAATAATATACAAACACTATTAATTAATTTTTGAAACAATTAAAAAAAAACTGACACAAATGAGCGAGAGATGCGAGAGGCTCAACTTTGAGAGGGAGAGACGGAGACAGAGAGAGACACGGCGGAGAGGGAGAGACGGAGACACACAGAGAGAGATGCTAAGTTGAAAATAAGAACCCTAAGCCGATTATATAGAGAGTTATCAAGATCGATTATTTATTGAACCGGTCCTAATAGTGTTGAGACTCAAAAATTTTGGTTAAGTACAAAGGCGAGAAACGAAAATAAACCCTAGCGCCAAATTAGAATTATGATTGGTTAATTCAAAAAAACTGATCCTAATAGTATTATTAGGATCGGTTATTTGAAACAACCGATCCTAATTTTTTTTTAATGTTGGTTCTGCAAAAAAAAAAAGGAATTAGGTCGGTTGTTTCAAAAACCGATCCTAATTCTTTTTTTTTTGCAGAACCAACATTAAAAATAAAAAATAAAAAGTATTAGAATCAGTTGTCTCAAAAAAATCAATCATAATAGTACTATTAGGATCAGATATTTGAAACTATTTGAAATAACCAATCCTAATTTTTTTTTTTTTTTTTGCAGAACCAACATTTTGTGAATCCATATTATAATGCATTAGGATCGGTTACTATAAACAAACGATCCTAATAATGCATTTATTAGGATCAATTCACTAAAAATGCCAATCTAAATAGTTTTTAGGATCGGTTTTTTTGAAAAAACTGATCCAGGTAGGTATTAGTATCGGTGATTTAACATAACCGATCCTAATTCTAGTTTTTCCACTAGTGTCTTGAGCCTTATTCATGGAGGTCTCTGCTTTCCAAACGGGGATGCTCCAACCAACCAAGCCCATGTCGATATGTCTCAAACGGCACATAGTACCATGCTAGAGAATGATATGAAGCATTACATACTCGCCTACTTCCTCTATAGAGCAACAAATATAAACCATCATTAATCTAACACAAATTAGCAGAACCATATAGGGGAAACACCAGGGATTATCCTATATTGGTTGTTTCCGCCAAGCCGGATGTTGTTTTTCCTTGCCAGAGTACGTTCTTAAATAGAAATCAGGTGTTACAAGACCTACTAGCTTGGTCAGTTCAAGTGACATCCACGTATGGCGATAGGACCATGAAGATGGGTGGATTCCAACTCCGTTGGATTTTAAGAAGAGCCTAGATCTATGGAACCCTCAGTACTTTCACTTTGATCGTAGCGGATTTTTGTTCCCCTCTGTATGTGGATGATGCGAACTCCATGAGCAATGACCGATCCACGCTAAGAATGTCTATCAGTTGCGTTGATCCATCTCGTATTCCTCAGGTTATAGTTATCATATATAATAGTAAATGGAGGAGATCCACTATCTCTGTCACACTCCAGATTTTTACTATCCGAAGCATGATTATATAAGTATATTCACACTTTTTTTTGACCTATCAACCTACGTCGCTAACAAAAAGAAAAATAAAATAGCAAAACAGAGTCAACTACAAAGTTCAGTACCTGGTTATTTAACGACACGTTTCTCTACAATTGGCTTAATTTAATAACTATTCAAATAGACTGGATTAATCCACACAAATACACATCTAATTATGTACACATATTTAACCTAAAATAGCACGTCGGTCTAGGTTATCCATAAAACCAGTCACATCATATTGACACATGTGTAATCCCTATCACAAGCAATTCTCACATTCTCATAACACAATTCCTTTAATCCGTCAATCCAATAGAAAATCCATCCAATATTGAAAGGCTGCCAACTCACTGGGAAATCCATCCAACAGTGAGAAACTACAATCACATATCACATTCTAACCTCAGACCTGCTATCCCGTTAAATATGTCATTATAATTCAATATGTAATACCAATACTTAAATCAACCATACAAAACGAAAATACAGTTATAGAAAAGTCTGATTACATAATAGCGAGATATTTCTGAAACTGAAGTAAGATAAAAATCAATTATACAAGAATCAACCGCAGTGTAGGATCAAAATTCCAATCGGAGATATTACAAAATTCTCTTTTATTTAATCTTTTGTTTTCCTTTCTCTTTTTCGCTAACTTTTCTTTTATATAATTATGTTTGTTTTCCTCTCTACAGAGATGGATTTCGCCATTTTAATAGGATATAGGTCGGTTAGGATTGTGCCCTTTCAATAGGATTAGGTTAGTTATAGATGGAAATATTGAATCGCTTATAGAAAATGTCACTCCGGTTAATATATTTCTTTACAAAGCTTCTCAATATAATTTCATCCTCAATTAAATCATCTAAGAAATAAAATAGAGCTTGATAATTGTACCTCAAACAAAATTTCCGAGCATGTCTCCCAAGTAGTTTAACAGAAAAAAAAACTTTCAATGTCATCTAACTTCGATTTATAGCGCTAATATTCAAACATTTAAAGCTCTGTTTATAACATTTTACAATGCTACTTGCAAGCATTTAAACTTCTGTCTGCAAGCATTAAAATTCTAAATCTTTATAGTTTTAACTCCTAACTACTTTTGTTTTTAAGCCAAAAACAAAAAGATTCCTTTCACTCACTTTTTTTTTATTTTTTCTCTAATCATTTTCATCTATTTTCTCAACAATCCATGATAAATTTTGCGAATCTAAAAATATGAACGTTTTTATCCGATTTTCTCATTCAAATGAGATCTGTGAAAAATAACTTTCAAGTTATATTTGTGTCGTAATTTTTTTTACCACTTTAAATCTTTGTAACTTTCAGTTTTTATTTTTATTTTGCTTCAAAATAATTTAAACCTCTATTTACAAGCATATAAACCTCATTAATAACACTTTAAATCTCTAGAATAAAACATATAAACCTCATGTACAAAGAATTAAAACCTCAACAATAACATTTCAAAGCATATAAACCTCAACAATAACACTGCATTTACAAAGCATATAAACATCATGTACAAAGAATTAAAACCTCAACAATAACATTTCAAATCATATAAACCTCATGTACAAAGAATTAAAACATCAATAATAATATTTCAAAGTATATAAACCTCAATAATAACACTGCATTTATAAAGCATATAAACCTCATATACAAAGAATTAAAACTTCAACAATAACATTTCAAAGCATATAAACCTCAACAATAACACTACATTTACAAAGCATATAAACATCATGTACAAAGAATTAAAACCTCAACAATAACATTTCAAATCATATAAACCTCATGTACAAAGAATTAAAACATCAATAATAATATTTCAAAGTATATAAACCTCAATAATAACACTGCATTTATAAAGCATATAAACCTCATATACAAAGAATTAAAACTTCAACAATAACATTTCAAAGCATATAAACCTCAACAATAACACTGCATTTACAAAGTATATAAACCTTGTGTACAAAGCCTTGAAAATTTTAATGGTTGTAGATTGAGATTTAAAAACTTGAAAATTTAAAGTCTCATGAGTTGTATTTTAAAATTACTCAAAAGTATTTCTTCATGAATCTATTTGAAAGATAAAATTGAATAGAAAACATTTGTATTTTTAGATTCGTAAAATTCATCATGGATCACCAGAAAAATAAATTATAAAGATCAGAGAAAAAAATAAAAAATAGTTGGCGAAAGGAATCTTTCCATTTTTGACTTGAAGACAAAAGTAGTTAAGAGCTAAAACTATGCAGATTTATAATTTTAATGTTTTCAGACAGAGGTTTACATACTTGCAAGTAGCATTGTAAAATGTTATAAGCATAGTTTTAAATGTTTTGATATTAGGACTGAAAATGAAAGTTAGACAACATTGAAAGTTTTTTCTGTTAAACTACTTGGGGGGACACACTCGGATATGATGACTCGGGGTATCAGAACATTTCTCTAAAATAAAACCCGCTCACTTTGAAGATATATTAAATGAACATAAATTATTTCCAATAATAAAAAAAAATTGTGAAAAAGCCTTGTAAATAAAATTAATAAAAATTTAATTTTTCGAGTTGTTACATTCTTCTTCTCTTCAAAAAGAATTTTGTTCTCGAAATTCAATCATAAAATTGTAAATAGGTGCATTGAACTTCTGTTGGACAACTCTGATTAAATTATAAAACTGTTTTTCAAAAATCAGAATATCAAATTAAATAATAATTTTAGTACAAATAATAAATAATAATTTATCTAAAATCATATCACACCAGATTAGATATAAATTAATTTAATTAGAAATTTATAACTACAAAGTAATTTATAAGTATAACATAGTTAAAACTAGACAGCTAGGAGTTTCGATACTAGATGATTGAATTAACAAAACCAAGCTAAACAATAATAATTAATAAACAGCTTTAACATATAAAAAAAATTAGGAGTTTATTAAGTCGATAATAAATCAGTTAAGATGGAATCAACTTGAACAATCGTAATTTAACATGACCAACAATGAAATGTATTTATGGACAATATATATAGAGAGAGAGAGTATGCTAATATACAATCGTTTTTCCTAAGGACCCGTACAACCAAGTCATTTTCCGATTTTTATAGTCTAAATGATTGATCCAAACCGTTCATCTTGTTCTCCATATTAATATGTGCTTGGAGACCAAATTTTACATTTTTTCTGAATTTTTTACTATTTATTAAGCCACTTTGAAAATCGTTGATCCAACGGTAGCTTCTGGTTTTACTATTTTGTTAAGCCACCGTTGAATCAGCGGTTTTTAAAGTGGCTTAATAAATAGTAAAAAAAATTCATAAAAATGTAAAATTTAGTCTCCAAGCACATATTAATATAGAGAACAAGATGAACGGTTTGGATCGATTATTTAGACTTTAAAATCGAAAAATAACTTGGTTGTACGAGATCTCAAGAACAATTGATTGTATATTAGCCTACCTCTATATATATACCTCTCTCTCTCTTTCTATATATATATGTGTATATATATATATATATAGAGAGAGAGAGAGACAGGCTAATATGCTTTCGGCAGCACTTCGGCCGAAGTGCTGCCACCCCATTTTCGATTTTTCAAAATCCAAACAGTCGATCTGAATTGTTTATCTTGTTCTCCATATTAATATCTGCTTGGAGACCAAATTTTACATTTTTTGGAATTTTTTGCTATTTATTAAGTCACTTTGAAAATCGCTGATCCAACGATGGCTTGCCAAACAGTAAAATCAGGGATTCACCGTTGGATCAGCGATTTTCAAAGTGGCTTAATAAATAGCAAAAAAATTCCAAAAAATATAAAATTTGGTCTCCAAGCAGATATTAATATGGAGAAAAAGATGAACGGTTCGGATCGACTGTTTGGATTTTGAAAAATCGAAAATGGGGTGGCAGCACTTCAACCGAAGTGCTACCGAAAGCATATTAGCCTGTCTCTCTCTATATATATATGTATATAGCCTGTATAGCAATTATTGATAGAGGAAATCAAGCAAATTGAATTGATACAGAAATTATAATTCAATCGGGATATCACAAATAGATATATATCACACTGGTGGTGCAGATTAGATGAAGATATATAGAACAAAACCGTCAAGCAAATTATAAAATTATATATTTATATCTCAAGAAAATTGTTTGCCGATAAAAATTCAAAAGGAAATCGAAAACAAATGACACAATGACTCAAATACAGTCCGAGGAATTGATTATATAAATATCTTCACACCTTTCCTTAGTTTGTCAACCTACGTTGCCAACAAAAAAGAAAACAAAATAACAAAACGGAGTAAGCTACAAATTAAGCTCAGTAATCTGTTATTTAACGATGCACTTCTCTACAAATGGCTTAATTTAACAATAAATTAAATAGGCCAGCATAATCCACACAAATACACATCAAATTATGCATGCATATTTAACCAGCAATAGCACATCAGTCTAGGTTATCCATAAAATCAGTCACATTATTATATTCACACATTTGTAATCTCTATCCCAGGCGATTCTCACATTCTCATAACACAATTCATTTAAACTACCAATCCAATGAGAAATCCATCTAACATTGGAAGGCTGCCAACTCACTGAGAAATTCATCCAACAGTGAGAGGCTACAATCACATATCAAATTCCAACCTCAAACGCGCTATCATGTTAAATATATCATCATAATTCAATATGCAATACTAATATTTAAATCAACCATACAAAACAAAAACACATTTATAGAGAAGTTCGGCTACTTGATAGCGAGATATTTGAAATTTCAAATCGAATAGCAATGACAACTCAGAATCACTACGACGTAGTCGGAATTCGAATCAGATATACAATCGAATAATAATCAATATTTAGAACATTTATCAACGTGTTAAGATGTGTATTTGATTTATAGAACTTGCAATAAAGTAAATAAATAGAATTATAATTTGTCAGTAAGTGAAAACAATAGATATATACATATGATATACCTAATCGAAGAGTTTGATAAACTGGAGATGAGGTTGCGACAAAAGCAGAGGAGAGGTAGAAATAAGAAATTAAATAAAATGTGGTTTATAATCTGAACAGATATTAGGGGCTGCGATGGATGAAATAGATGGATGCGGCAGAACAAATAAAAATAAATGGGATGATTTCAAAGGAAAGTGGTGGTTTTATAGGGAAGAGGAAATTTGGATTGCAGAAGAGAAGCGTCTTTTGATTGGATTTCATTCTTTCTTTTCCCCGATGGATTCGGTCTATTTAATAGGGTTTAAAAAGTCAGTTATGGATAATTTAATAGGTAGAAATATAGAGAAATAAATTGGAACGGTGGCATCTAATGGAAATTAATAATTTTCTTTTATAACGAATGGAAGCAATTAAATGCGGCCACCAGATCTAAAATTCAGAGAATAACATTTCAAATATTTATTTTTCTTTATCTTTATTAATAATTATATTGTTAAGAAGAAAATATTATATATTTTTTATTACTATAAATAATTAAAATCTATTATCAAAAGACTTATAATTTTATTTATTACGAAAAGCATTGTTAGCATAAAATAAATAAATTTTTTTTCAGGATGTTACATTCTTCCCTCCAAAAAGAATTTTGTCCTCAAAATTCAAACATAAAATTGTAATTAAGAGCACTACGCTTTCGTTGTGCAACTCTGATAAAATTAAAAAATTATTTTAATTTAAGAATGATCCTAATTCGGAGTTGTTAATGATGCAATTCAATCAATAATAAAATTAATTTATCATAATATTTTATGCATGCTAATTCGAAGAGGAATGAATGGTTTTGCATGCTGAAATTGGTGGAGTAAATCTAATCATATAAAGACATAATAAAATTGATCAATTTTTATGGAAAATCATACTAGTGCAAATCAGATAAAAGTCAAATACCGAAAATATATATATATATATGAGTAAGGCTTGGGTGCTATGAATAGCATAGAGGCCTCTATGCTACGGCTCAATATTTGAGTTTTCAAAATCCAAACGGTCGATCCAAACCGTTCATCTTATTCTCCATATTAATATCTGCTTGGAAACCAAATTTTATAATTTTATGAATTTTTTTTACTATTTATTAAGCCACTTTGAAAATCGCTAATCTAACGGTTTTACTGTTTTGTGCAGCCACCGTTGGATCAACAATTTTGTAAAATACTTAATAAATAGTAAAAAAATTCATAAAAATGTAAAATTTGGTCTCCAAGCAGATATTAATATGGAGAATGAGATGAATGGTTCAGATCGACCGTTTGAATTTTGAAAACTCGAATATTAAGCCGTAGCATAGAGACCTCTATGCTATCCATAGCACCCAAGCCTTACTCTCTCTCTCTCTCTATATATATATATGAATTTCATGGAAACAACATTTAATCCGACCGAATTACTCAAAAATTTTCGAATTGGTCTCATAAATTGGATAGATCAAAATTCATATTGAATATAGATAACAAACAAAATTTGGACCCAAACACAGTCCGAGAAACAAATGCTTTGATACCATATGTCATACCCTATATTTTTACCGTTCAAAGTATAATTATATAAGCATCTTCACATATTTTCTTGGTCCATCAACCTACGTTGCCAATAGAAAAAAAAAAAAAAATGGAGTAAGCCACAAAGCTCAGTAACCGGTTATTTAACGACGCACTTCTCTATAATTGACTACAATCAATCAAATAGGCCGGATTAATCCACACAAATACACATCAAATTATGCACGCATATTTAACCAGCAATAACACGTCGTTCTAGGTTATTCATAAAACTAGTCACATCATATTCACACATGTATAATCCCTGTCATAGGCGATTCCCACATTCTCATAACATAATTTCTTTAATCCGCCAATCCAATGAGAAATTCATCCAACATTGGAAGACTGCCAACTCACTGGGAAATCCATCCAACAGTGAAAGGCTACAATCACATATCAAATTCCAACCTCAAACCTGCTATCCCGTTAAATATGCCATCATAATTCAATATATAATACAAATATTCAAATCAACTATACAAAACGAAAACACAGTTATAGAGAAGTCTAATTACCTGATAGCAAGATGTTTTCGAAACTGAAGTTAGATAAAAATCAATTATACAAGAATCAACTGCGGCGTAGGATCAAAACTCCAATCGGAGATATTACAAAATTCTCTTTTATTTAATCTTCTGTTTTCCTTTCTCTTTTTCGCTAACTTTTCTTTTATATAATTATGTTTGTTTTTCTCTCTACGAAGATGGATTTTTCCTTTTTAATAGGATATAGGTCGACTAGGATCGTGCCCTTTTAATAGGATTAGGTTAGTTATAGATGGATATATTGATTAGGTTAGTTATAGAAAATGTCATCCTCAATTAAATCATCTAAGAAATAAAATAAAACCCACTCATTTTGAAGATATATTAAATGAACATAAATTATTTCCAATAATTAAAAAAATAAACTTTATTTATGAAAAAGCCTTGTAAATAGAATTAATAAAAACTTAATTTTTCGAGTTGTTACAATCTCGATCCTGGGATGGTCCTACAATTGATCACGTCCTCTAGAGGACTTCGCTGTCAGGGAGGCGCCTACTCAACGTTCAATGGCTGAGGGACACTCAAACATATAACTTATAAGATGATCAGAGGGTCGGGGCCCACTCAATCAGGCGAATAGAGCAGTAATGAGGCAAGCACAAAACCTAGCATCAGAGAATGATCATATTTGGAATTACAAACTCTATCAAACGCCACGGCTCATGGCTTCTAGTCGCATTTCATCTTGTTTTAGTTGTATTTTATCTTCTTTTAACTGTTTTTCATCTTGTATTGATTGTTTTCATGTTCTACTATTTATTTTTCATCTACTGATTGTTTTTTTTTATATTTTACTAGTTTCTTTTCTTTCAGTTATATTTCATCTTCTTCTAATTGTCTTTCATCTTGTATTAGTTATTTTTCATGTTCTGCTGATTGTCTTTCATCTTCTTCTAGTTGTCGTTTATCTTATACTAGTTATTTTTCATATTTTTTTTAGTTGTCTTACATCTTGTAATTGTTGTCTTTAATATTTTATTGGTTGTCTTTCATTGTTTGTTGATTGTCTTTTATCTACTATGAGTTGTATTTCATCTTGTACTTTATGTCTATTATGTTTTACTGATTGTCTTTCATCTTTTTCGTAGTTCTTCATCTTCTAATAATTATTTTTCATATTTTTCTAGTTGTCTTTCATTTTGTATTGTTCGTATTTTATGTTATATTGGTTGTCTTTCAAATTATTCTAGTTGTCTATTATCATCTTCTAGTTGTATTTCATCTTCTTCTACTTGTATTTTATATCATGCTGAATGTCTTTCATGTTTTACTTATTGTCTTTCATCTTCTTCAAGTTGTTTTTCATTTTCTACTAGTTGTATTTTATCTTCTTCTAATTATTTTTCATCTTATATGTGTTTTTCTTTCATCTACTATTGGTTGTATTTCATCTTCTTCTATTTATATTTCATATTCTTCTAATCGTTTATCATCTTGTACTTATTGTCTTTCATGTTTTATTAGTTGTCTTTTGTCTACTAGTAGTTGTATTTCATCTTTTTTTTTATTTGTATTTTATCTTCTTCAATTTTTTTTTTATTTTCATCTAGTAGAAAATAAAAAACAATTAGAAGAAGAATGAATACAACTAGTAATATATGAAAAACAACTAGAAAAAGATAAAAGACAAACAATAAAAGTTGAAAAACATAAAAAAGTAGATGAAATACAGCCAGTAGTAGATCAAGGACAACCAAAAAAGCATAAAATACAATCAGTAAAACATGAAAGATAACAAATGGAATATAAAAAACAACCAATACAAGATGAAAGACCTCCAGTACAAGAAGAAAGCCAACTAGAAAAATATGAAATACAATTAGAAAAAGATTAAATACCACCAGTAGTAGATGAAATACATCTAGTAGAATATGAAAGACAAATAGTATAATATAAAACACAACCAGTACAAGATGAAAGACAACTAGTAGAAGATGAAAACAACTAGTAGGAGATAAAAGATAATAAAAAAAAATTAAAATACAACTAGTAAAACATAAAAAACAATCAATATAAGATGAAAGACAATCAGAAGAAGGTGAAAAACAACTAGTAAAAAATGAAAGACAACTAGAAGATAATGAAAGGCAATCATTCAAACATGAAAGAACCAGTATAAGATGAAAGATAGCTAGAAAAAAAGTGAAATACAACTAAAAGAAAATAAAAGACATCCAACAAAATATGAAAAATAACAAGTTCAAGATAAAAGACAACTAAAATAACAAAATATAAAACTAGAAGAACATGAAATACAACTAGTAGTAGATGAAAGACAATCAACGGAACATGAAAGACAACCAGTCGAACATGAAAGACAACTAATATAAGATAGAAGAATACTAGTATAAAATTGAAGACAATTAGAAGAAAATGAAAAAAACTAACAAAAGCATCAAGACAACTAGAAGAAGATGAATTACAACTAGTAGAATATAAGAGACAACTAATAAAAGATGAAAGACAACTAGAAGATGATAAAAAAATAGAAGAAAGTGAAAAATAACTAGAAGAAAATGAAAGACAACTAGAAGAAAAATCAAATATAACTAAATACAACCAATAGTAGATGAAAGACAACCAGTATAAGATGAAAGATAAATAGAAGAAGATAAAATACAACTAGATGAAGATAATAAACAACTAGAAGAACATGAAATACAACTAATAAAACATAAAGATAACAAGTATAAAATGAAAGACAACTAGAAGAAGATGAAAAACACCTATTAGAAAATGAAAAAAAAACTAGATGAAGAGGAAAAACAACCAATATATAATTATAGACAACCAGTACAAGATAAAAGACAACTTGAAAATGATGAAATACAACTAAAATAAAATAAAATACAATAAGAAGGAGATGAAATACACAACTCATAATAGATGAAAGTCATCCGACAAAATATGAAAGACAACTGGTAGAACACTGAAAGACAATCATTAAAAGATGAAAAACAACTAGAAGAAGATGAAAAATAACTAGTAAAAAATAAAAGACAACTAGTAGAATATGATAATCCATACAAGATGAAAAACAACTAGTAGAAGATGAAAAACCACTAGTAGAAGATGAAATACAACTAGAAAAAGATAAATGTCACTCCCCGGCGGTCAGACCGGGCACGTGATGTGACAGAACTGCACCCTCACATCCATCCACCGTCCTATCAACCTACGTCACAACAAAAAGAAAATAAAAACAATACGGAGTCAGCTACAAAGCCGAGTAACCAGTTATTTAACGACGTAGCTTCTCTATAATTGACTTAATAATAGTAAACAACCATTTCAATAGGACTAGATTAATCCACACAATCAAAATATCAAATTACGTATGCATATTTAACTAACAATATAAGCTGGGTCTCGATTTTCAATAAAAGCAGTTCCATTTCAGTTGGAATCCTTGAAACAGGCAATTCCCAGTATTCTAGTCCAATAAAAAAAACTTCAATATCTCAATATCTAGAAAATTTCATTTAACCATCTAAATCGAAAACTCAAATTATAGAGAAGTATAGTTACCTGGTAAGCAATCAATTCAGAAATTCAATTCAAGATGTAACACTTGTTCATAATCATCGCGACATAGTCAAAATTCCAATTTGACGTACAGTCAAAATATTTCTATTTTTTTTTCTAATTTTCTTTTCTTTTTTCAATTTTATTTCATCTATTTTTTTTTCTTTTTAATGAATCAATTAAAGTGGCGAAATTTATACAAAGGAGTGGGGACATGCACACGGCCGCGTGGCATGAGTGCCACGTTGGTCTTTTACCTTTTTTTTTTTTTTCTTTAAGTTTTACAATTTACATTTAAACCTACATTTTTTTAAAATATTACAAATAAGTTCAAAATAGTTCAAAATAATTTAAAATGTATATGGAGTGTTACAATAAAAATACAATCTGTAGTATATAAATGATAACAAGTATAACATGAAAGACAATCAGTAGAACACAAAAAACAAACAGTACAAAATGAAAAACAACTTGAAGAAAATAAAAGCCAACTAGTAAAATATGAAACACAACAAGAAGATAATGAAAGACAGCCATGAGAATATAAAATACAACTAAAAAAACATGAAATACAACCAGCAATCAATAGTAGATGAAAGACAACCGACAGAAGAACAATCAGTATAACACATGAAGACAACTAATACAAAATTAAAAACAACTAGTATAAGATGAAATATAATATGAAGAAAATGAAAAATCTTGAAAGACAACCAGTACAAAATAAAATACAATCAACAGAACATGAAAGACAATCAATACAACATATAAAGACGACCAACATAATTTTTACTTATCCAATATATAATGTTATATTTTATTTTAAATTTTTTGCTTTACCTTTAAAAAATATCATGAATGTTATATAAAATTAGTCCTCCAAGGACTACCTATTCCAGCAGTGAAACAAGTAATATTGCTACGGATATTTAAAATTAATATGAGGATTAATTAACCAATACCATTTTTAATTTGGCAGGACCTTTTATGTGCTTATTTAATAGAATAATTATATCATTCTCCTCACCTCTGTCCCCATCATTTATCCCCCCACTTTCTCTCTCCAAATTAACTTCCTTAACCACCTTTTATCCCCCATTAATTCCACTACAAATTTCCATTTATCCCCGCATTAATTACTGTCATTTAATAACAATATCCGCATTAATTATACTGTCCTTTTAATAACAATAATCGCATTAATTATACTGTCATTTAATAACGATCCCCGCTAACAATTATTTATCTATTTATTGATGTTCAAGAAAGTATTTACCATTGTTCTAACAAGTATTTATCCTTATGTCTCAGAAGTATTTATCATTGTCCCTGACATGATTATACATTGATTTGATTAAACATTACTTATTGACAAGTTCAAGAAAGTATTTATTATTATTTTGATAAGTATTTATCATTATATCTAAGAAATATTTATCATTGTCTTTGACGTATATAAGTTTTACTAAAAATTACAATTATGTCTGAGAAGTATTTATCCATATAACGTAAAGTATTTATCCATGTAACATAAAGTATTTATCATTATGCTTGAGAAGTATTTATCGTTGTCTTTGACAGCAATTTAAAGTTGATAAAAATTGATAACAACCAATTATTAAAAAAAATAACGTTATATAGTTTAAATTATTTATATGAAAAATATACAACAAACTTCTGTTGGGCCGATTATTATATATGAATTCATATAAAACCATAACATATTTCAATTCATGCAACATATATACATATTACATTTTGTACACATGCAATCCCATGCGATCCAACACATAACATATGCTCCTCAAGATCCAGTACAATTGTTTGTATAAAAGTTATGTCATTATCACTTAATAACCATGTGATCAAGGTTTGGCCCAAAATTCGTTAAGTTGGGCTCATGTTGCCAAAATGCTTGGTTATGATCTAGTTTGGACCAAAATTTCATACATACTTAGTTGTATTAAATCCGACATATCAAAAAAGGAGTATGCATGTGATCCATGACATGATGTCTCTTGGTTAAAGGTCTCCAACAAAATTGCATCTCCAATGAAAAAATACAAGGATCAACATAAAGAAAGTATTTATTATTATTCTAACAAGTATTTATTATTGTTCTGACAAGTATTTATCATAATGTTTAAGAAATAGTTATCATTGTCTCTGATATAATAATACATTGGTTTGATTAAACATTACTTATTAACAAGTTGAAAAACAAAGTTCAATAAATTATTTATCATTGATTCTGAGAAGTATTTATCGTTGTGTTTGACATACATATATTTTACTGAAAATTGCAATTATGTCTGAGAAGTATTTATCCATGTAACATATAGTATTTATTCATGTAACATAAAGTATTTATCATTGATGTTTTATTGAAAGTTGTAATTATGTCTGAGAAGTATTTATCCATGTAACATAAAATATTTATCATTATGTCTAAGAAGTATTTATCATTGGGTGAGGGGATTGTTTATTTAATGGTTCCCAGTTGTGCGGGAACAATTTAGAAAAAAAAAAAATTTTGTGCGGGGATAAATGACAAGTATTTATGAGGGGATTGTTTATTTAATGGCCCCTAGTTGTGCGGGGACGATTCAAAAAAAAGGAAATTTTGTGCGGGGACAACTAATATATTGATTTATTCATTCATAAATAGAGATCATTGCAGAGAGATTAATACTTCAAAAATTCAAGATAAATACTTTGATGCTTCAAGTTAAATACTAAGAATTTCTGCGGAGTATTAATGATTGAGCGGTCCCCCCCCCCATGATTGTTTTTGGCAGTATGTGCGAAGATTTTTGTGGGGATGAAGCTGCAAGGATTGTTATCAGAATCCTATTTAATAATAGAGAAATGTTCCTATACCCCGAGCCACCAAACCCGAGCCCGTCCTCGAACTGGTTTAACTGGGTTTAACTGTTTGCTAATAAAGGTAATTTATTAATTTTGCATTAATTAACAAATTGCTGTTTTGACGCATTGCAGTTTTACATTGATTGCTTTAAACGTTAGCTTTGCATGCTTTTGTCTTGCGCTTTAATTTCGTGGATAGTCTGTTAAAAACTGTTGTAATCATCAATCCCCGAATTAGTCCCCCAGATTGTTAACGGTCCTCTAATCGTTAATTAACTACTTACTTGAACGTACTTTAAAGTACAATTTAAACCCAGTTAGCTCGGGGACGCGATGGGATTGGTTCTAATTTTAATTATGCAAATTAATAGTTTTTTATATTTAATAACTAAAAATACAGTCTCCATTTTGAACAAGTAATCCATTAAATGAAGATTTTTCAATGTTTGTAAACACAGGTTTATATGCTTTAAAATATATTTGAAGAATAAGCTTTAAAATGTGTTTGTAAACACAGGTATATATATTTGTAACACAGATTTTTTAATTTTTGTAAACACTGGTTTATATGCTTTAAAATGTGTTTGTAAACACAGGTTTATATGCTTTAAAATGTTATTTTCTTGCTAGTATATATTGGTTTACTTGCACAGGTTTATATGCTTTAAAATGTTGTTTTGTTGCCAGTATATATTGGTTTACTTGCACATGTTTATATGCTTTTGTAAACAATTGTTGTTTCGAAGTAGTAGTTTCATTGTTATTTAATAGAGTTTTACATGCTTAGAAATTGGCATTGTTGGGACAAGTTCTAATTTTATGATTGTTTCGAAGTAGTAATTTCATTGTTATTTAACAGAGGTTTGCATGCTTAGAAATTGTAATTGTTGGGGTTTTGACTAACATAAAATAATTGATGAGGCTGCTAACAATTGTTGTTTCGAACCAGTAGTTTCATTGTTATTTAATAGAACTTTGCTTGCTTAGAACTAGTAGTTTTGACTAACATAAAATTCAGAGCTGTAAACATTTTGGTAGGGGACGCGCTCGGATATTGGTACAAATTTAGAGCTTTAAATTTTATGCTCGGGGACGCGCTGGGGTATTGGTTCAAATTTAGAAATGTAAATTTGTGCTCGGGGACGTGTTGGGTGATTCTTTTTTTTTAATTAAAATTTAACTCATTTACAATGAAAGTTAAACACTAGAACGTAGTGGATTAAACTATTTCTTTTATATGTTTAAATTATACGATTGTTTCGCTGCATTTGGTGCTGCTTTTGTTAACTTTTTTGAACAAAGTATTTTTTGCTTCATACAACGAAATGTTGTACAATAAAGAAAGATTCATACTATTATTGCGTTGTATGAAGTAAAACATGCTCGTTTTGTCACTGACATTCTATAAAGCTGGAAAACACATGCGAGTATTTTGTTTGGGATACAATTATCAGCTTCCTTAATAATATTAGTTATCAAGCTTTTATGGGTATCTCATTTGGATCCCTCAAGCTAAGCTCGATTTAATTAAATAATGCACGCTTCACATCACGCTCACCCTTCTCTTTCCTTTGGAAGCAAGTAAAGGGTTAAGGATCATGACTTTGGTATATCGTTAATATTGCAATATTTTTTTTTCTACTTTTGGTCCTGCTTGACTCTTGAATTTCCTGAGCTTGAGTCATCTGTTGACATGTAATTATGACTAATTTAATTAATAGTTAGGGATTGTAACAAATGCTTGGAAAGTGCGTGCATGACTAGGCCAACCCGGTTCAACGCCCAACGGTTAGTTGACACAGCACTGTATCAACAACCAAACATATTAATACATTACAAATTGAAAGAGTTGAAGAATTTTGTGCGAAACACGCCAACAAGGCAATAACTCGCAGGATTAAATGGCAGTATACACAGCTTGTTCAAACTATGGACCCTACAATTTAATAATTGTTGAGATCGGAACAAAGATGTAAAAGTTATCTAAAAAATATATTATAAATAGGAGTTTTAACACCTAATTAAAACATAAACAATTTAGAAAGAATTACAAAATAATGACTAGGCTACTAGTCACCTTGGTATGATAATCTCATAACTATCTGTACATATTTTGTTATGATTTGGCTTAAGAAAACCCAAGTAGCACTGGTGTGATCAAATATTTTTTATATTTTATGTATAAGTTGGAGGAAATAAAGAAAATAAAGATAGATAATAATAATAATAAATTTAAATAATAACATAAATTTTCATTCATTCAAATCTTAGTTCCTATGATACAAGGGTCACATATTTAAATAGAAATGCAAAAAGCAAAGACACCTAAATAACATGAGTAAAGATACACAAACAATATGAATAGACACGCAAACAACATGTAAGAAAATACACACTTCATGACCCTAACATGCCCTCGACATGATTTATATTTTGGGTTTCGCAGGCTAGAAGGCTTTAATGAGCCAAACTTTGATGAGCTGTAACATTGCCTCCCCCTCATCAGATCCTTGACCCCAAGGATAAAAGTTGGAAAATTGATGTTTGAGGAAGTTGGTATCCTCCTAAGTGGCATCCGATTCGGGTAGATTGGACTAGAGAATCTTGACTTGGTTAATGAAACGGTTTCTGAGCTTGAGAGTTCGTTGGTCCAAGATTGCAACAGCTCCACCTTGAATGTTCCATTTGGACCTACGGGTGGCAGCACGGGATCTACTGGATTGGCTCCTTGGCTCTTCTTCAACTGTGACACATGGAACACTAGGTGCAGCTGGCTATCTTGAAGCAGTTTAAGTTTTCAAGCACTGGGACCCACTCTTCCTAATACTTGATAGGGACCATAGTACCTAGAAGACAATTTTAGGCTCTTCCTCAAGGCCAGAGACGTCTGCCTGTAGGGTTGAAGTTTCAAGTAGACCTAATCTCCGATCATGAACTCTCTGTCTGTCCGGTCTTTGTCTGCAATTTGTTTGGCTCGGGCTTGGGTTGTCGTGAGATAATGTCCAGAACTACATTGTGTTGGCCCTTCTTGTACTTGATTGCATAATCAAGGCCAATGAATTTAATAAGGACCTTATGCTGGAGATGATGGTTAAGTTGTTGCTCCAGGAGGTGCTTGAGGCTCTGGTAATCCATTTTGATGATGAATTTGTTGCCTTGCAAATAGTGCCTCCATTTGTGGACCGTCATGAGAATAGCCATGAGTTCCTTCTCGTAGGTGAAAAGCCCTGCATTCTTGGGCCCCAAGGCCTTGCTAAGAAAGGTAATGGGTTTTCCTTCTTGGAACAAAACAGCTTCTATACCTATATCGTAGGCATCAATTTCGAGAGTGAAGGGCTTAGTGAAGTTGGGCAAAGCCAGGACTGGAGCTGATGTCATGGCTTGCTTTAACTTTTCAAAAGCTTTATGGGCTGCCTCATTCCAAGTGAACCCATTTTTCTTGAGTTGGTCAATCAATGGTTTGCTGATTGCACCGTAGTTGCGGATGAATCTTCTGTAATAGCCCGTCAAACCCAAAAATCCCTTCAATTCCTTCAAGGTTTTGGGCTCAGGCCAGTTCACTATTGCCTCGATTTTGCTCGGGTCTGTTGCCACACCGTTCTCTAATATTATGTGGCCCAAATACTCCACCTGCTTCATGCCGAATGTACATTTCAACATTTTGGTTGCTCTCTCAACTTCTTGAATGTATCACCTAGGTGTACCAAATGATCTTCTAAGGATTAGCTATACACCAGAATGTCATCGAAAAATACCAGTACACTTTTTCTTAACTCCTTCCAAAATATGTCATTCATAATATTTTGAAAAGTGGCTGGGGCATTAGTGAGTCCAAAAGGCATGAGTTTGAACTCATAATGACCACAATGAATCCGAAAGGCTGTCTTGGGTATGTCTTCTTCTGTGACAGAATTTGGTGGTAACCTGACCTCAAATCTATTTTGGAAAAGATTTTTGTCCCTTTCAACTCATCCAAAAGGTCATCAACTATAGGAATTGGGTATTTATTTTTTATGGTAATGGAATTCAGTTTCCTATAGTCAATGCACATCCTCCAACTCCAATCTTTATTTTTGACTAATAGTGTCGAACTGGCATAAGGACTCGAACTAGGTCTAATCACGGAGGATTATAACAACTCTTCTACAATTTTTTCTATTTCCTCTTTTTGGTCATGAGAATACCTATAGGGCCTTAAGTTTACCGGGTCAGCACCTTTTATGGGTATGCTATGATCATGAGCATAAGGTTGGGATAAGTTGTTCGGCTTATGGAATAAGTCTTGGTATTGGTCAATTAATTTTTGAAGAGGTTTTGGTAGGATAACTGTTTTGGGTTCTTCAGATATGGGATAAAGTTGGGTTACCCAGCACAACTCTCCTTTCTCCATTTCGTGGTCTAGCTCTTCCCCGTTCACCAAATTAATTTTGATTTTATTTTGGACCCTCTGTAACTTGACCCATTTTCCTTCTATTCTAATGGTCACAATTGATTCATTAAAATCCAAGGTAACTGGTCCCACACTTTTCATCCAATCTCGTCCTAAAAGTAGTTCATGGGCCCCAATCTCCATAACCCTCAAGTCAAATTTGAAATCATGCCCACACATTTTCCATATTAGACCCTTGATGTGTGAGTTACATTTCATTATTTCCTCGTTGGCTACTGTTATAGAGATTAGTGTGGTAAATTATGATCTTATGCCAACTTTTTGGAGTATACGAGGGCTTACAAAACTATGAGTGTTACCACTATCTACTAAAATCAATAATGGTTCCTTTTGGATTTCCCCCTTAAGCCTTATCAGATTTGTGGAGCTAACCTCCCTAATGGCATGTAATAAAATTTGTACCTATTTCCCGTTATGAGCATCCTCCTTTTTCCAGGCTGAGTTCGATCTGCATGTCTGTCTCTTCTTCATCACTCAAATATTCTAGCCAAGCTTCTTCCTCTCCTTGCAGCACATGTAGTGTTTTTGCTTGGCACTTGTGCCCTGGAAACCATCTATCCCAACACCGAAAGCACTTGTCTCTATCAGGCTTTTGCTCGGGGTGGTCACTTGGATTTGCCTTGAGTTGTTTTATTTGTTGGTTTATTAGATAATTGGGTTGGTTTTAATTTGGAGTTAGAGTTTTTGGACCGATTGTGATTTTGATCAAGTTTTTTGCCCTCTTTTGTTGATCCAGAAGCATTTTTTATAGGAAAATGTTTTATATACCTCTTTCAAATTTTTTTTTACTGGGTTGAGAGCACCATATACCCCAGTTCTTCTTTTAAACCCGTTAAGAAATTGATTGTGAAAAATAACTCGTCATACATTGGGTTCTCTCTCAGTAGCAACAACCGTAATTCTTCAAACTTACTCCTATAAGCCTTTAATTCCCCAACTTGTTTCAAGTTTTTCATTTCTCCCAAAACTCCAATACTCGATTTGGGTTCAAATCTTTCTAGCAATTCATTTTTAAATACTTCCCATGTCATTTGCCCTCTTCTAAACACAATCTCTGACACCAAATTTCAGCTTCTTCAACCATGTAAATGGAAGCAAACTCAAATTTTTGCCAAGGTGGAATTTGGTACATTTCGAAATACCTCTCACTTTTGTACAACCAACTTCTTGGTCTAGTCTCATCAAATACTGGAAATTCAATTCTTGGTGTGGGTATGTATCTTGGGATTTAATTTTGGGTATTTGACACTATCAGATTTTGGTTATACGACACGTTTTGTCTTATTGCCACATTTTGTTGGTTATATGGGTTTGAAAATTGCACGGAAAATGTATTTTGATTTTGGTTCATAGTGCGTTAATGAGTGTTACAAGAGTTCAGATTTTAATTGAGGTTAGGGCTTAGTGAAGTTTGGTTTTGTGTAAATTGTGGATTTTGTGGAGCTTGTGCACTAGAACTAGCACCATTAGGATCAGGTTCTTCACTAATTACTTACTTTCCCAAGTGCTAGGCAAATAATACTTCTAAGTTATGTTTCATTACCAATTGATCACTATTGATCATAAACTCATTAATCTTATTAAATCTTTCCTCAAGATCACCACTTAATAGTACCTTGTGATCACCAGCGTTGGATTATTGATTTGCGTTGTCATCCATCAAACTCGCCATTCATCTCTCCAAGCTCTCTAGTTGATATTGCAGCCCTTAAACGGCATTGGCTTGCTCTTCTATGGTTTGTTGACGTGTTATGGGCATTTCCTAGGCCTATGATCAAGGCTCTGATACCAATTTGTTATAATTTGATTTGGGAAAAACCCTAAGTAGCACTGGTGTGGTCGAATATTTTTTATATTTTTTGTATAAGTTGAAAGAAATAAAGGAAATAAAGATAATTTTAAATAACAAAAATTTTCATTCATTAAAATCTTAGTTCCTATGATACAAAGATCACATACTTAAATATAAATGCAAAAAGCAAAAACACACAAACAACACAAGTAAAGACACACAAACAACATGAATAGACACGCAAACAACATGAGTAGACATGCAAACAACATAAAAGGAAATGGAAACTTCATGACCCTAACATGTCCTCGGCATAATTTGTATTTTGAGCTTTGCAGGCTAGAAGGCTTTAATAGGTCGAGCTTTGATGAGTTGTAACATATTTACACTTGGTCTTAGAAGTAACTGATAATAGTATAATACAGTGACCTCATGAAGTAATCCCTCTGAAAAATACTTTTGCATTATTGACCTTGTAAAAGCACCTGATTTAGAATATAATGCAATGAAAGACCAAAGGAAACTTCACTTGAAGAATTAGGTTAAATTATATTAAAGAAAAAAACATACAAGTGCATAGGGAAAGGAACAATGCTAGTCTGGGCAAAGAGGCTGATTAGCAGCACCATTTTGTGATCCAAATGTATCATTCTCTCCATTGTCACTTGAATCTCCAATTCCTTTGCTAATTTCGTTAGTACCAGTGTCAAGTGGAAGAATCCTCAGGCAGACATGGGGGTCCCGCCTGACAGTTTCCCACTTGAGCCGGAAGCTTTCAATCAGCTCTATCTGAGCAGAAATAATGGCTTGGGATCTCGGGAGCAACAGCATGCTCTCTCCTTTTGGTATAACAGTTCGTTGTATAGCCAATCTTGTTTCCTGGCAATTTAACATCAGGGTTAACAAATGGTGAATTTTACTTTAGGGATGGCCGCAATAGAATTACCAGAAAGATATTTTCTCTGTGAGAGAGTTTTGAAATTCACTAGTCAATCTGATAGCAAACATGGAAATTAGACCCTGAACTTTTGCATTTTGTTCAATAAGACTTCACCTCCTTTTTTTTTTTTTTTTTGAGTAAAGGAAGACTTCACTTATTTTGTTCGTATTTTTTTTTCTGTTCAACAAGGTCACAAACCATTGAACAAACCGTCAATAGTTCAAGGGTCCATATCAGACCTTCCTCTTACCTTTTTCACTTATGTTACTTGGTTTTAATTTTTGGGGAAGGGTGGGGTCTCAACATAATTACTTTTGACTGAGAACAAACAGTAACTAGATATTCTTCGATGCGAAAGAAAAAGGAAGCACAATCAGTTGGTGAACTCTGCAAAACATAGTTTACAAAAGTAATAAGCACCTCTAAAGCATCAGCCATTTCAGAGGGGTTTACTTGCTCTTTTCCATCAAATGTGTCTGGTCCAATTACATACTGATTTACAAGAGCACGTACTGCCTTCCTGACTTGTACCAATGTGTTTGTCTAGAAGTAAAGAAATTGAAAAACAAGATAAACTAACAGAACTGGCAGAATGAAATTTTGAAATATGAGAGGCATAACTAGTATAGAACACCTTACCTGTAAGTAGGGGTGGCAGTAGTTGAGTAAAGTCAGGTTCACATAACTATTTTTCATAAAAAAAAAAAAAAACTATAATAGAATCTGAGAGTGGCCTGACAGAGATATTGGCTGAAAAACCCAACACAAACAAATCTGGTCAGAATTCAGATCAAAACATGACAAGGTGTGCTGTTGCCAGATCATAATATTTTATTGGTTTTGGTATCTGAAATTCTGGCAGAGTTAATTCAAAGTCTCTAAAGATTTCTTGATGAAAAAAATGGTACAATTGGAATTTAGCCTCTGTTTGATAAAAAAAAAGAAAAAAAAAAGACAATTCTAGAGCCAAACAGGTGAAGTTGGCACCGAGAATAGCATGTTATCAAGAAGAGATCCTGAAATGAACTGGAGCCATAACTCAATGCATAGTCCATTCTGGTAGGCTCATTTCGGCTGTGGTCAAACTAACCCTTCAGGTCAGTCAAAAACTAGTAATGTGATCCTCCACGAATTTAAAAATCAATATGTTTGTTTTTTCGTCATTAATTTTACTTTGGATTAGAATTTCAAGAAACCACAATTTTCATGTCAGTTTCTACTAATGATATTATTTTAGTTAGGACCTGGACCAGTGTATTTGCTATTATGCTGTGGTCTAATGGAGATTAATGGAGAAAAATGAGGTGAATCTTTGCTATCAAGTGTCATTCCCCCTCCAAATTCGGAGTTCAATTTTGTGTAACCGGGTGATTTGTCTCTCCATTTTCCTCCCGTTTCTTCCCCTTCCAAACTTGGGAGCACACCCAATAGACTACATATCAGAAAAACCAAATCACATTACCTTCGTTACAAAAATTGGGATTGCTCGAGACTTTGCAAGTTCTTCAATGTGTTGATTTTTCTTAATCTTTGCAGACAAAGCAAGCACTGCATCTGCCTCGCTGATGATATCAGTTGTTCTCATGACTTCATTCATTCCCAGCTGTGTGATTGCCTCTGAAGCAGTCTTCTCTGAGATCTAGATAAACTGCTCGCATATAACTTATTGCTTACAGGTGCTTGTTGTGTGTGATAAATGAATATTGTGGGTTTTAAACTTTTTTTGCATAGAGACCTCAAAGAACGGTTTTATGCAAATGAAAAAATCTCTCCAAGTTCAGCTATTTTAACCCTGAAACCCTTTTCTTTTTTCAATTGACTTGTATGCTTTATGTCACAGACACGTAATACATAGCACATTTGGTGGTTTTAATAACCTAATATTCCTCAATTTTGC
This sequence comes from Carex pumila, assembly GCA_033356055.1. Taxonomy (NCBI): domain Eukaryota; kingdom Viridiplantae; phylum Streptophyta; class Magnoliopsida; order Poales; family Cyperaceae; genus Carex; species Carex pumila. Next base: position 69,719 of record JARJHM010000970.1, read on the forward strand.
ACAAAATTTCAGAAATGGTATATATTAATTGGTGAAATGAAATTCTATCAAGTAGATAAAACTTTGCCTGCACTACTACCAGAACATCTATTGGAGGGCATATATGCACAATTTGTGTCAAAAAAGAAGATTTAAAAACTTCTATGAACAAAAGATGTTATTACCCCATAAGCATACACGAGAAATCCTTTGTCATTAGATCTCTCCTTTCTTGGAGGAAACTCATGCTTCACTGGAGCACCATTTCCATATTTTTCGTTTGGAACTTCTTTTTCAGAAGTATTATTCCACAGTTTCTCTTTTGCTGGGATTTCAATTATTGGTCCGTCTGAACCCAGCTTACGAACTTCATAATATGGAGCTTTACCTGCGGAAGCAGACGTGATCAATACAATATAATCTAGTAGAGGAATTATCACACATAAACACCTGATTTCTGTACTTTTTCTTTTAGGATATTAGTTGAAAAAAGATGGGAGTGGAGCGCTATGTTGCATCAAATACGATATGCATCATTCGTGTATGATGAGCATCAGACAAACCTGGTCACACATCTAATTATTTTATTAAATCTCCCCCATCCAATTATAACCATGACTTGTCAGGACAACAACTTGGATAGGGTGCAGAGGCCGCAAAGAATCTCAATCATTGGTTCCTTTTACACAATTCTTTTCCTATCCTTCCACCACCACCTTTCTCGTGACAAAAGAATAAAGTTTTCATTCAACCCTGAAATTTCACTAATTGTCCTTAGTTATTGTCAGTTATTTCTTATTGTTTGTAAATAAAAAAGTTTGGTATCTTTTTATTGCCATGTTCTTCTTTTGAAACTAGAACTAACATTTTATAACTTAATCATATATAGCATGTACAAAACTAATAGAAAGACATACATATAAAAGAAATATTGTATCCTGAGATTTTGAATAAAACAGTATCGCAGTATCCATGAAGCATAGGAGCTTAATGAACTAAATTGGCTCCAAGCTGAGGCTCAGTTACAGAAATTGGCATCTGAATTAAGGTCTAAATTTTGTCAGATTGAATCGAGGATAACTTTATTACTTGAGGAATTACTATATATATGACACCTGATTAAGATTTCAATTGATGACAATCTAAGAACAAATTGGTTAAATTGAGCCCTATTTGCAGAAACTAGGGTTGAACTCGGCAGTCAAAATTTACCTCAAAAGAACTTGGAAATCAAATTTCACAATTCAGGGCTGAATTCGAAAAATGGAGGCTTCCTTGAACAAGTGGGACTAAAAGTATCACTTTGCTTGCACAAATCAACATATATTAATGCTAAATTGGTGATACTGATGTTGAACTTAGCCGTCAACAGGACATTTAGGTGTTAATTCTACATTGGAAATCCATACCAGAGTGTTATTATCAAGCTAGCAACCCATTTTCTTAGCCCGGTATCAGCAAAAGCAGGCCATGGATAAGTTTTGGTTTTCCAAACCGTAATGGTTCTTATAATAAACATGCAACCTACACAAATTTTGTTTTCCCTTTTCCATATTCTTTTTAAACAAAGTTTTGCAGTAAACAATGCGGAAATGACAGAAAATAAATATAGAACCTAAAAGAAGAGCATCCACAGTTGTTTCCAAGCTTGGATGGACCCGCAATTCAGTCTTAGAAACTATTTCCACCCCACAAGTGAAGGTAGAAGGTCCCCGTCTTTCTAGTACAGTTTTTTGTACACCTCTTCTAGTCGCTTCTTCATCACCTAGTGTAACATTCTTCAAAAGGTACCACCATCAAATAATCAAAATTTCCTTTGACCAGGACAAATAGTAAGAATTTTAAAAATGGTCTTTTTTCAAATAGGCCCAATACTTTATTTGCAAAATAAGACTCAACATTTACCACATCCGCGAACAACATACTTTAAGATATTTTGCAAAAAAACATTTTTCTGTGATGTTTGGAGACAACAGCCATCCTGACCATTAGTTTGGTGGAGAAAGTATATTTTACAAAATGGCATAACAGCAGCCACTACCAGTTTCAACAAAAAAAAAAATTGGTATAACAGTAACCAGTCCTTATTTAATTTTTCTTAACCAAAAAGAAGAAGACCTCTCCAAGAGAATGCAGGCAACACATGCAGCTTAATAGGAAACTATTATGAGTGGTATATTGAGAGGCAAATAACAACATAGGAGATAAATGCTGGATGTTATTTCCAATATGGTAATATAACATTATTGTTTTTAAGTATTGTTTGCAAAAAGCCCTTAATACTATGAACTAGACATTTTAGTAATACCAAACAATAACAAATAAAATAAAAAGACAACCACTCGAGGCACAGTGCACATAATCAAATACAAACATTATTGTTTTCTTTGAGAAAAACAAAAAAGATATCACTATTACCTGTATGCCACCAACAAGAGTCTCAAGCGAAGGGTTCATAACCAGATTTTCAATCGCGACTCCATGGGCCGTCGCCACAAGCTGAATGCCACGCTGTGCAATTGTACTTGCAGCCAGGGCCTCAAGCTTGGTTCCAATTTCATCTATCACTATTACTTGTGGCATATGATTTTCCACTGCCTCTATCAACACCTGTAATGACATTTGCTCAGTATCTCTAATTTGACATCGCATCTTGAATTTGTTAGGTTTTTGAAAAAGCTGTTCATTAAAAGATAATACGTGAAGAGTAAATGAGAACTTTATGTTTACAATAGAGTAAACTACGATATCCAACTCAATAATACTCTATTCAACAATTGATTGCATAGTCCTTTACTAGGCTAAATTTATGTTGTTACTTGTTGCAGCTTTTTATGTAGTAGAACAATAAAGCATCTTACTTTTATGTAATTTCATTATTATTTCATATGAATTTTTTTAAATGAACTTGTTACCATTAAATGTGATTGAGTTAACATGAAAATATTAGGGGTATATTTAGTCACCTTGGTGACAACCTTGTCTAAGAGTTAGGTACTGTTTTCCTCAAAAAAAAGAGTTAGGTACTGTGAATAAATCAAAATTTGAATACGTGGTGATTGCAAATATGATATTTGTTGGATGTATTATTTGCAAATAGAATAAAATATCAGCTTCTTTCTAGCAAATCAAATAAATATGTAATGCATGATAAATACTCCATAAAGTTAATGCCGCTGCCTGACACTGAATCCTTTTAACTATAAATAAGCATTAAACAAAGTCATAATCAGGCACAAAGTACTGCTATAAAAATTTGCATGAAAACTGACAGAAATTGCAAAAAGAAAATAGTGGAAAGGAAAACAACAGACATGCCTTGTGTTGCATATCAGAATTAGGCACTTGCAACCTACGGGCACCACCAATACCCGGGTGCGGTATATCACCATCCCCTCCAATCTCATTTGATGTATCAACTATCATAACTCTCTTTTTATAATCATCTGCCAAAATCCGTGCTATTTCTCTGCAACAACAGAAAATAAATGTACTAATTTGATAAACCTTAGTTATAAGTCAGAAATGTCAGAAAGAAAATGACAGGTCAAAAAGAACCTTATGATGGTAGTCTTTCCGACACCAGGGGGACCAATTAGCAAGAGTGAAGTGCCTTCTTTGACCATGTCATGCAATAAAATTGCACTTCCTGTTACTGCCCGGCCTACCCGGCATGTGAGCCCAATTATTGTTCCCTTGCGGTTCCTTATAGCACTTATTCTATGGAGAGTTCGGCTGATGCCAGCTCGATTGTCGGCCCCAAAATCACCGACCTAACATAAACCTTGTCATATTTTATCAATTTATTTGGAACCTACTTGTGTACTATTGCTATCGTACCAGTCACTTGTCGGTTCAGTCAGTACTGGAGCCAACAAAATATGACAAACCTACAATGCCTATTCAAATCTGCAACTAAACCAGAGAAGTCCTATATTTTAATATGCCGACAAACAAATACCACGATTGAACCAAATTTGAGCCTTAACAAACCCGATCCTGACAAGCAATCTATGAACTAAAGCAACCTAAACTTGGAAACCCGAGGCACAACTTAGAATCCATTATACATTCAACTTGAGCCCATGATAAACCCGGCTGCAACTCAATTTTTTTTTTTTGGTGGTAATAGTCCAGCATGAAGCAAACCTTGGTCCTAAATTTAACTGATTCACACCGACTGACATGAAATACAAATTGAAATAGACACCAAATGGCAAATTAGAGACCTGGCTTGCTCATCTGCCTCTTCCAGTCCGAGCTAACAAGTTTCGTATTAATTGCTAGAATAGTAATATATCAGAAAACGTTCCACTAATAGATTGTACCACTGGAGATTGCACCTGCCTGTAAACCCAGAGTATAAAATAGATAGATACCTCATACCTGAGAGGTGGCATGGAGGATGTCTTGAGCCGAGATGGGCCGGTCAGAGAGGGAGAAATCGCCAGAGGGGAAACGGGCCACGGGTTTTCGGCCCAAGTCCATAACAATCTCCACCAGTTCGTTTCTCTCTGGGTGACCCGCCACACGCTGCTGCATCTCACTTGGTAGCAGCTCCAACAATCTCCCTATGTCATCGGAATCATCATCTCCTCCTACAAAGTTCGAATGGGGAGATGGGGAGGTGGGGCCCCGTGGCAGAGGGACGCAGCGGAGGGTTTGGGCGTAGAGGTGAGGGGAGGAGAAAGGGGGGAGGGAAGACGAGGGGAGGCGGGAGGAGAGGAGAGATGGTGAGGGTGGGAGGAGAGAAAAGGAGAGGCGGAGGAGAAGCATTGGAGGTAAAGGTGAAGAGAGGGGAAGGGGATGATTCAATCTATCTTCCTCACTCCCCTGAGCTAGAGCAACGAGGAGAGGAGAGGAGAGTAGTAGGCATTGGGGTTTTGGATGGAGGGAAAGAAGAAGAGGAGGTTTGGATTTTTTTTTTTTTTTAATGTTTTATGCCTACGTCATATTTCTATTTTTTTTAATTTGTTATAAACAAAATCCAAAAAAAAATTGATATAAACAAAAATAATGAAATAATGAAATAAAATTTAGATTTTATCAATATAATTTTGTTACATACATATATAAAAAGTAGAGTTTTCAAATTTATTTAATGATAATCAAGAAAATAATACTAAATTTTCAAAAAAAAAAATCCACATGATGAATTTTACAAATTGGTATTAGTCAAGAAAAGTCAATATGCTGCATTTTTTTATGAATATGTAGACAAAGCCGAAATTTTTATATATAAGAAAATAAATAAATAAAATATTAAAAATAAGAAAGGTACCGCGAATATTTTAAAAATGGAAAGGAAGGAGGTGGGATGCCATGGCATACTCCAGCCCAAGAATTTCAGCGAAAAAAAATATTAATTAAATTCTAGGGACGCCATGGCATACTCAGTCCCATATACAAAAGCTGAAAACAAAACTTTACTTAGTGTTTTTCAGCTGAAAAAAAAAAGCTTTCGTGAGGTTTGTATATGGGACTGGGTATGCCATGGCATCTCTAGAATTCTTTTTATTTTGGCTGAAATTCTTGGGCTAGGGTATGCCATGGCGTCCCATGGAGATTAAAAATAGCATGGCATCCCTGGTTATTCAAAAAAAAATTTCGTCGAACTTGAATTTGGCATGGTGTCCCTCAGGAACGCCAAGGGCCATGTACCCATTCCTGTTTTTAAAATTTCACAGACCCATTCTGGTTTTTAATATTTTGTTTTTCAATTTTCCTATCAATAAAAATCACGGTAGATAAAGTGACATGCAATATGCAACTAATAGTTTCTATTTTAAAATTTGAGATTTAAGTTATGACTTTATTATAGTTTTAAAATAATAACATAAACAAAATATGAAAAATAGACATTTAACCCTTCTTATGGTCATAATATAATCCAATATTAGTATATTATTTAGAATTCTTTGCAATTAGCATAATCTACTTGTTATTTCAAACATAACTCTTAAGGAATGGATATTTGAAGAAAAATTTAATATTTTCTACAGATGTAATGGGAGAGTTTCAAATTTCATTGAATTTGTATACCATTTTTTTCATAAAATTTGCGAACTTATCTATTCATTTGTATAAATATTTATTTGCACTATATACCCTAACAAAATTTCGAAATTGTCATAGCCTGGGTCAATTTTGTGCCTCCTGTAGATATTTTCAAGGGTCACTTGGAATATTCGTATAACGCTTCATATAATGTTCTAAATAAAGCCCAGAACAAAACGGACCACAGCCTATAAGCCCAAAGGATTGGGTATCCGGGCCCGGCAACTGTTTCTTTTTTCAAATTCTTTTCTATAAATGGCGAATCAGGCCCATAGTTCCCTTGCTCGCATTTATTGTATATCGCTGATCTCATATTTCCCTCAAAAAGCTTCTACTATTGGTGTAGCATCCAAATTATAGTCCTGGTTCACATAGATTTATCCTTTTTCCAAAGCTTGCAAACGTGGTGCCCGTCCTTCCACGTCAGCTTCTCTCAAAAATCCACCACCAACTACCTTCCCCTCCAACTTCAATTCCTAACATTTCTCAAGGGCAAAAGAAAGGACTTCATTTCATATTCCCTATAAATGGAAAATAAACAGAAACCAAAATCAAATCACAAACTTTTTCATTACATACATGGAAGTTCAAATCCTGGAAAGAATATCCATTTTCCCATCGCCTCCCCCCTCTCTCCCCTCTCTCCCTCTCCCTCTCTCTCACCTCGACACCGATCGAAACCTCCATGTCACATTTCGTACTCTGCGTCTTTACTCCAAATCACCGGACAAGGACCCTTTCCAAGCAATCTCACCTGGTGCTGTTTCGGCTGCATTATCTCTGTTTTTTCCACTAACTGGATCTCTCCATTGCCGGAAACCAGATTCCCGGCTTGAGATACAGTGCACTGCTTCTGACTCCATTCCATTAATCCGCGCTGTAACTCAGGTTCGACTGAGTGAGGTGCTGTCGTGCCGGCCTGATTCGCCTTTTCTAAATCAGCTGTCACCTTATTTAGACCAGACAAACAAGCTAGATATTACAAAATCCCTGCTTGCTCTCCAGGTTAGAAGTTAGAACCCAATTGTAGTGATATAGAAAGATTTGGGTTCTAGGTATTGTCCTGAATTTGACTAATCTGAAACAATTGCCGTCTTACCAAAATTTAACTTGTTATCCTAAATCAATTGAGAATTTCCATTAGATATTCCAATTCCGTCATCAATTTATAGCAGATTATTCAATGATAACAAGGAATTGTACTCAAGTTTTAGTTCAATGTAGCAAAGATTACCCTGAAATGTATCAAACTTTTACCTGCACCTTTTTCTATTTAATCGTTGTATTGAAATATCTAACAACCTAAACAGTAAAATTATTGGTGAATAATAAGAAGCACTATATATTATCTGAAAAAACCCAATAGCCTTTGGATTTTCAAACGACCAGCTTTAAAATTTATACTTTTTAAAGGAAGTCAGTCATGCATATCTAACCTAATCTTTCCATTTTAAGATAACCCAATTCTCATGTGGTGGGTTTGCATTTGGAATGTGTGTACACCATGCATTGTGTGACGGTGCCAGTGCAAACCAATTCTTAGCTAGCATTGCGCGCTTTGCACGTGGTGAAGGCCCACCAGTTATTCAACCACTGTGGGACAGGGCTGAGTTACTGGGACCCCGGAACCCGCCACATGTCAATGTGCCACTCGATAGGACCATTACAATAGATGCAGATGTGGTGGAGCATGGGACATACTGGAAGCACGAAAAAAGTGGCGGGGGTTGCCGCTTAGTAAAAGAGTGGTTTGATGTCAGTGACAAGTGTGTTGAACAGTTTAGGGACCAGCTTAAGGAGGAGGCTGGATTTGGTGTCAATTTCACAACATTTGAAGTACTGAGTGCATTCATATGGCGTGCCAGGTTCCAACTTTTCAATCCAATATTTTAAACAATATTTATATATCATAGATAAGATTACATGAGTTAATTTATAGCAAACTAGAAGTTTGTTTTATGCAAAATATGAATGTGTATTTTAGGACAGAGTTTTACCCATATCAACATGTGCAATACAAAATGCACAAGGATTGAAAATTTTCACTCCATGATCACAACAAACTTATTGTCCTCTTTACTGTTGTTTATGGTTTGATTCAATTACAACAGGATTAAAGCCTCTCAACAAAACGCAGATGAAGTTGTCAAGATGGTATACTCTATGAATATCAGCAAAATACTAAACCCACACCTACCTGCCGGCTACTGGGGCAATGTGTGTGTACCAGTATATGTCACTCTCACTGCACATGAGCTAACAACCCAACCTCTTTGGAAAACCACAGCCCTGATTAGAGACAGCAAAAGATGTATAAATGATGAGTATGTCAGATCCTACATCGACTTTCAGGAGCTGCACTTTGCAAAGGGCATTAGTGCAGGTGCAAGAGTAAGTGCATTTACTGACTGGAGGCGTCTGGGCCACTCAGAGGTGGATTTTGGGTGGGGCCCGCCGGTCAGTGTGATGCCTCTGTCATGGAAGTTGCTTGGTAGTGTTGAGCCATGCTTTTTCTTGCCGCATAATGCCCTTGAGGATAGAAAGGAGAAAAATGGTTTCAAGATTTTGGTTTGTTTAGATGAGAAGAGTCTGGAGTCGTTTAAAAAGGAAATGCAAATTTTCTCGGAATGATCTCTTTCAAATCAAAATAAGAGAATGCTAGATTTTAAGCACATATGTCATGAATTGTTGATGAGTTTGAATGGCGACCACCAGGAAGCTTTTGAATGTGCTTCTTTGTTTAAAAAAAAGCAAAGGGCAATGCTTAATTTTCCAGAAATATATGCTCAAAATATTATTCATTAGAGAATGTAATAGGATATATCAAATATAATCAACAATTTAAAGTTCACAAAATAACACAAGAGCTGAAGCCAACCAAGTAATTTCTCTCCTAGAGAGCACACCTCAATCTTATTACAAGAGCAAATAAAAAAGAAAAGAACTATCCTGATCAAGCTCATCAAAGAGTATAATTACTGTATTTCAGTTATCATTTTTTTATTATTACCCTCTTCTAATTCTAAAATGCAATCATAAAATAAGAAAGCCGCAACCATTCTAATTATTAAGATTATCTATCTGCAAAATGATTACCACCTTTTTCCATCAATTGGATCCTTACCTCTTGCCAGATGTTTGTAAATTTCATATTAACCCTTTGAAAAATGACAAGCTACAAAACAAGAAATTGGACAGTTTGAACTTTCACATATAATGAAACATCAATTTATTTCAAATGCGCTTGCTGAAATGGAACTTGCCCAAATACTTGTTTTTATGATGCATTGATTGGACATTTGGACAAGTTCCTCAAAGGGCAAACATAAAATTTTGGAAATTTACAAGATGATGGTAATTAATTTGTATCAGAAACAAACTAAAAACACAATAACCAAATTATTCCTTGTTCACCTTCATGCTCTTAGGTTTTGGCTTCAATGAACGGACGTCATTTGTTTTCAGATCCTTTTGTCCGTTTTTCTCTACAGATTGTCGTGCAATGGTCTTAATTTTTGGCTGTTTCGCATCATTTGGAGTTCTATTATTTGAGCTGACTTCTTTTGTTTTGGGCTCCTTTTGTGCCTTTTTCTCATCCGACTGTTGTGGCGAGGTCTTAGATTTTGGCTCTTTTTCATTTGGGGTAGTAGTATTATTCGAAGTGGAGGCTTGTGGTGGAATTGCACTGTTACCAACCTTGCTTGATATCTTTGGCAGCTTCTTTTTCGGGTCCACAGAATTAAATGAAACCCTAGGTTCCCATGGTCGAGCAGCAATCCAACGATCAATCCAGCTCCATCCCCAGCCATTCTTTCCAGCTCCATAGACAAATGGCCCGAGATTGACACCTGGCCTTGCTCTCCACTAAGCATGGTACACAGGTTAGATGCAACAAGTGTTGAATAACTTCTCAATTTTTGGTATTAAAATGAGAAAATAAAATAAAATCAATCATCCATTGGTTTGAATGAAGAATGGGGAAAGAGGCTATATATTATAATCACCCGCATAATGTTCCACTGCATGCAAAATAACAACAACAGTAATAATATAGGGATCAAATCCCCACCTTATAGGTACCCAGTCATGTCTGACTTATATTTCATATTAGTAATTCACATCCACATTATTTGTACCATTGAAGTTGTTTTACATCACAAGTAATGCATTCTTAACATAAGGACAATCCAAAAACTTTGTTTTCAGATATAGAGGTCACAAAGCAAAATCTTTCATTCTAATTAATCCAGTGCATTTTTTTAATTACTTGATCTTTTTACATAATGAAGTATAATTTTTGCATCATTCTTAATGAATAAATGAAAAATAGGCATGATGAGGCACCAAGAAATTGGGCATTTGATATTATGGTTTACAGAAAAGATAAAATGTGAAAATAGCATAAATTATCTTTTCAGTTTGTTAAAAAAAAAAAAACCTGATGTAAATATGCATATGCCATTGTCCTTTCACGCTTCACAGATGCTTCTTCCCTTTGTTGAACCCTCGATAGAATTACCTCCATGCTATCTGATCCCCCACACCAGTCAACCTTTAAAAGATGAGTTCAAAGAACAAAAAATTAGGAAATTCAGCAGGATACAATTTTATCTGGTCAATAAAGAAATATAGTAAAAATTATGTTTCTAAAATAATAATCCCCAAATTTAAAAAAGGAATGTGAAACAGTCAAAGTCTGGATCTCTATGTAATACACCTCAATTGTGCACTCTCTAAATGTAACATAATATATCCTTTCATTACTTTTCTTTTCTTTCATTTTTTGTGTCAAGTCTTTATATTCTGGAAGTTCAGGCATTACATATTTGTCGCAAGGCTCCAAAAAAAAAAATTGTTGGACAGAGAGCTTTTATAGAGCAACTTGTTTAGTCAGTAATAATTCTAGTAATCTCTGTGTATGTGTGTTTAATTTCTTTTTCTTGAGTTAACTATACATGTATGTGTACATTTAACAAAAGACTCCTTGTGATAATGTATAAAAGTGAATGTCCACTATGTCAAAATTGGTACCTTCTTTGCACATAAACCCCAAGCAATACCACTTTGCATATAAATATAAATGTCTTCATATTTGCGGTATTAAACGTTTTCTGAATACCCCAACCCTATATTTTAGGTAAACATTTTTTTTAAGTACCACAACACTGTATTCTGGAAACAGTATCTCCTCTTATAGAAGTAATTTGGTCATTTTACCATTGCCTTACGAATATACAGTGTGGCACTTATTGTAAATTAGTGATTTGCTAACGGGTTACCCGTGACCCGTTCCGGATTACCCGTTAGGGGTAACGGGTAGACGGGTAATTTTTTCAAAATCTCTATCTGACCCGTTTATTACCCATACCCGTTGCAGGTTGACAGGTACGGGTATACCGGGTAAGGGTACTGGTACAATGGGTTTTTTTCCAAATTTGATTATCCAGTCCGTTTAGTACCTGTACCCGTCTACCCGTTTGAACGGGTACGGGTAGCTCGGGTAACGGGTACGGGCCGGGCAAAACGGGTTGAACCCGTTAGGGGTTTAGCAAACCACTATTGTAAATAGCCCAACAGAATTTGGTCATTAACCAATATCAAAGAAGCCAGCAAATTTGATGATTTTTACCTCTATGTCATGAAGTTTAGCATCGAGTTTTTGCTGGTTGTCTTGTTTTTTCTGCTTATTTCGGGCTTCAGTCACCATATACACACGTCGGTTTCTGACCTCAGTCTGAATCCGGTTCCATGATTGGATATATTCCAGTGCACCTGACGCTTGCTTGTTTACTGGGTTTCTTAGAATAACCTTGTTCAATCTTTTTATCCCTCTTAAGCATCGCAGAGTTTTTCTTGCCTAAGAAACATAAAAATGAAAAAAAAAAAAAATCAACAGCTGTACCAGTACAGTAAAAGTACTACTTTTCCAAAGCAACACCTATTATGTATTCTCCTTTTGACATCAATTAAGCCCAAAACATTCAATTGAGACTTTGTTCAATCTCATGCATCAATTATCATCACTTATGCAAAGTGCCTCAATTTAGACTCAATTTTAACTCCAATTCCACCACACTTTGCCCCTAAATTTTACCTTTTGCAAACATACACAAGATGCCCAACAAAAGACCAAAATAGGATAAGACTTGAAAAAAGGTACCAACAAAAAAATAAAAAGATAAAGATAATCTTTGAATTATGAAGAGGTAAAAAATTCAAGTTTGAATTATAAGAAGTAGCATTTATGATACCTTATACCTACGATAAGCAGTTTGAATTCGAACTGCAGCCAGCTCCTCGATGTTTATACCAGAACCAGTGCTGTTACTTTTCAAGAACTTGAAACTCTTTGGCTTGATCCCATTAATCTTTTGACTGTCAGAGACCTGTCAGAACAGTCTAATTACATTACTACGATAACCAATTCCCTGAATCTCAGTCCAATATTTCAACAATGAAATTTAAGTTTGCTAACACTTTTAATTTAGATGAACGTTTGGCAATCTAAATTACAAGAATACTTTACCTTTGCTGATATTCATCACTTGGTTACAATTCCTTAGATGTGTTATGGCCAATCAAAAAAATCTTCTCACAGAAAGTTTTGGAGGAAAGAATTACCTTTAATTTTGATTTCTTCTTTCTAACAAGACTCTTAAGCCAATCACCAGATCCCATTTTCTCACTTCTTGTACAGTTTGCGTATCTCCTTCAAACTTAACCAGAGATGGATCAGTTTGCCAATCTCAAAACACAGTGCTCCTATCCTTTCCTGCATAAATACAAATGATGATTTATAATAAGACATCATAACCAGATTAACTATTACTTCAAATTCTAATTTAATGTTAGAGCGGCTAATGAATATGCCAATCTATTAAAAAAAGAGACATATAGTTACTAGTGCTTTGCATGTATGTTGAGAACCTGAAATCATGTAATTAATTATAATGAGTGTGAGATTTATCAATTTACAATTACAGACCGGCCTGTAAGCAACGGAGCACTAAATAATACATATAATAAAATAAGATGAAAGATTGAAAAATATAGACAATAATGAAAAATTGAAGGGCCGACCGATATTAGCATACGATTCTGGGATAAAAACGAAAATGGTAGCATTGTAGAACCAAAACGACAACAAAAAGAAAGAAAAACGACCAACATGGAAAAGGTCAATTATGCTTAAAAAAAGGAACCCCCATGTTAGTCAAAGCAACTCCTATGTTTTATGAGCAAGGACCACTTCTCTGTTTGGATCACAGTATATATCATAGATTGTTGAGCGAACAAAAACGTAACCAAGAATTGTTTGACTACTGATTAAAGAAGACGCACAGAGAAGAAGCGCTATGAACTACTTGCGAAGTATAGTGGGAATAAAAAGAGGTGAGCGGATGGAGAAAATACCTGGGAGGGAGGTGGGGAAGCAGAGAGAGAGAAAAAGATTAGAAGTGACTTTCAGGAGAGAAAGAGTCTAATTGTCAGATAACAAAAGGAAACCATCCGACGCAAGCAAGATGCGTCTTTTTAATTAGTAGAGAGGAGATTTCAAAAAAGAGATGAGAAGAAGAGAGAGGGGTGGGGGAGAAAAGGTGCAAGTTGGACTTGACCTATGGTGGGGCCTTTAGACTGACAGCACTCCTCCTTGGAAGGATCCAATGTGGCAATATAAATATCCCTTAGATCTGTTTTTTTTTTTTTTTTTTTTTAAACTTAATAATTGGTTATTTACCATTTGAGGAACAGAGAACATGTCTCCAACATTGTCTTTGGGGTAAAGATTTTAACAGAGCAGTTTTGGCTTCATGCGGAGCATTGACTATAGTTTCAAAACAGCACTGCTTAGGGTCCATCCGTCCATGTGCAGCACGTAAGCTAAAAAACTGCTCTGTTAAAGAATTTACCCTTATTTTGATGCATTAATAATTAACATATTGGCCTCAATTGAGAAAGCACGCCTCTTTATTAACATCACATCTTTCTCCGGGCCATTTTATTGAATGAAAGAGAAGCATTTAAGATCTTCTCTTTCGAAGTTAAGTACATTAAGCCTTTTCAAATTTTGAAATAGATCCGTGATATATCAACAAATGAAAACTGTTTAACACATCTCACTCAACAATTTAATTTTTCAATAACCGTTACACATCACATTAGTTGATGTACCCTAAATAGTATTCATCTATAGATTGAACGATTCAAGTAGGGGTGTCAATGGCACCCTTTTACCCGTTTACCCGACCCGTATCGTATCTGAAAACACGGGTAAGGGTAAGATTTTTATTCCGTTAGCTAATCGGGTATGGGTAAGGGTAATGATTTTTTTTCGTTATCTTACCCGTTTTAGTATAAGATAATTTAAAAAAAATAAAATTACATATATAAATATATATTTGTATGAAGATGATACATAATACAATAAATTTTTTGTATTTTATTAAATTTTCATAATACAAATTAGTTGTATTCATTATTACTTTTTCTTATTTTAAAAATTATTTTATTGAAAACACAAATTGAAATGTTAATGACATTTTTTTATCCGTTTACCCGACCCGTACCGTATTCAAAAATACGGGTAAGGGTAAAGATTTTTTTGTGTTATCATAACGGGTACGGGTATGAAAATGTCTCCACCCGACCCATATCGTACCCGTTGACACCCCTAGATTCAAGTAATAGCACTTTTATTTGAAATAATTTCATTCCAATTTGAAAATATAGGTAGCAATTTCATTTGTAATTTTAGAGATGTATGATAGCTTTATAAATAGACAAAGAGTTAGTGAAATTGTTTTCAAAACATTATGTTGGTACAAATATTAATTCATATTCGCTTATCCATGTCAGAAATTAGTTTCTGAAATATATGAATTTTTATCAAATTATGAATATTAAAAACAATCACAATTAATTACATGAGTTCAATGTTTGTAAAATTAACTTTAAATTAATTTCAGTTATTTCTACTGTAATTTCAATCTAATTTGATGTAGATAAGTATGTCGACATTTTTTTAATTAATCTTAAACACTGCCACATTTACCATTACAAATCAGAAAATCATTGCTAATTCATGAAAACTAGTGACGTCACGGCTGTGAATCTCATTCTGGATTTATCGGCCTAAAGATGGTCTTGGAGCACCAAGGTACAGGGGAAACTGTACTACCACACATCCCAAAGCTAGTTGGCCAAACGGGGTGTATGTAGACCGGACATGAGAATAACTTCTTTAATTACTTCTGTTACTGTAACATGATAACTTCTTTAATGCCTCGTTTGAATCAAAAGTAAAACGAAGATCTCCAGGTCCAAAATCTTATTTGGACCCAGAATGGATGTGGATGCGTGAACCTCAAGTTCGTGAATATTAACTGCAAGTCTACAGCTACAAGACTCGAAGTCCATGAGACCAAAAGCCAAGAGATCGCCAAGGCAATAAATGTATCCAGCGACAGGTACACATCTATTTCTTCGTTCCGGTTGTATACAAAAATTGTTCATTTGCCTAACCGTCCGCTGCACTCATGTGGGAAGAGGTTCTGCAACTGGAGATCTTATCCAGCAGGTTAATACTGTGATCTAGGGCTAAAAAAAATGTTCGTAGTTCCTATTTCGATTTGAGTTCTATTCCAAAAAAAAAAAAAAAATGCAATTAATTCAATTTGAAATGAGTTCGTTTTGAAATATTTTAAATTAGTTCGGTTCAAATTTTATTCAAATCAAACTTAAACTGGGTATAATTCGTTCAAAATTAATTCGCGAATTATTTAGGTTCGAATCTCAAATAATGCAACTAATGGATTTAACTATCAATGTTTAATATTGCAGAAACTAAACTTATATCAGAGCTAAAAATTGTTAATATAATAGTAACTTATAAGAGGAAAATGTTTCAGTAGTGTAACAAATTAATAATAGAATAAGTTTCATTTGGCTAGGTATATGCTGTGATTTTAATCAATCCAGCAGCATAAAAAATAAAGGAATCTTAAGCTGGCTCGTAATCCATCAGTGTGAATTCATAAAAGGTAAAAGGAAACTGTGTGAATTTTGTTTCGCACGAAGAAAACTAATACATAAACTACCAGTATAACTAGCTAGGGCTGTCACAAAAACATTGTAGTTCGTAATTCGATTGACTCAATTCAAAAAAGTTGTAGTTCGCAATTAATTCAATTCAAAATTAGTTCGTTTTAAAACAAATTAAACTAGTTCGATTCAAATTTTATTCAAACTCAAATTCAAACTAGAGTAAGTTCGATTTGGTTTGATTCGTTTTCAATTTGGTTTGATTCGTTTGCAACTCTAGTCATCCCATTCAAATACATTTTTATCAATTGGGAAATTTTATAATATATCCATCTTTTTCAAATACATACATGCGAACACCTTCTTTAAATATCTTTCCTCTTTTTCAAATGCACAATTTAATACATGCAAAAAAAAAAAAAGATTATCAGTTGTTACTAATTGATAACAAGTCATAACACATTCGACTCGTACAAAATATCGTCCAGTGGTCATATCATATGCATGGGCGACGTCAAACTGATAATCGGGGCAAAAACTCAAGATAGGGCATAAGTTCTTAATTATATCTGAAAGTGTAGTTTCAAGGGTATGTTTTACAAAATATTTAATTGCATGAGCATAATTTGTTACTAATTTTAAGACTTTAACATATCGTCTCCATTTTTATATTAATCACGCAGATGTTCTAATTTACCAATGATTGTGATTACAAAATGAAAATCAAATAGTTTGTTTTCTTTCGATTCTATGTGTCATTTTGCTATTTTTTTTACGTGTGTAAGTTTAAATTTATTTAAACACGTACTCTTTAAATATAAATTATATTATTTTTCTGATTGGTCCTTATTTTTTCCTATTTTTAAATATTATTTAAGGAAACTTTTTGATTGATTGATAATTAATTAGTCATGTCTCCATTCATTTTCATTTTTTTATATCATTTAAGTAATGTTATTTCTCATTTAATATGTTATTTTGTATGAAAAATATGTCAGAAAGATAAAAAATAAAAAAAAATCATGTATGTTATGTAATGAAATATGTTATTTACAAGTAGATGTCATTTAATTTGTCATTTGGGTATGTTATTTGTTATTTAGTCTATTTTTTTTATGAAAATATGATCTTTTGTATGATCTTTTATTTTTTGTTCTCTTATAATAAATCTATGTTGCAACGTACAAACATGGTACTAGTTTCTATACTTATTTATGTTTAAAAAAAGTTGGTGAACTGAAAAACATTCTAATTCTACTTCCAAAAATAGAGCAGCATTTGCTCGTTACCATTACCTTTACAATGAATTAATACTTTATCTGTCTATTTTTCTTTTCTCACGTCATTTTTTTCTTAAATGATTTTTAGTGCATGGAAGCCAACTTGCATATATAAGTTTCATTTTTATATACTTGTTTTTCCATATACGTGCTTTCATGCACATAGAAGCTCAATTTCTCTATTTGTTTGTTTTTCCATTTCTATACAAGTTTCATCCTCATGCATACATCTTAAATTGGAAAAACTAATGTGAAATTTGAGGACTACATTTTGGAATCTTTCACATCAAATAAAAAATTATGCAGGGGAAAGAACTTTTCAAGGCAAAATCCTCCTTATTAATTAATTGATGATTATTGAGAAAAATGGAGGCGTAACTCGTTTTGGTCAATTTCACACCCTATTTTGTCTACATATAATTACTGTCTTACCTATCATAATTAATGAAGTTTTTTATACTCTCTCAAACCGTTAAAATTAAAGAATAACATGACGAACCATAATTACCGTAGAATTCATATCACCTAAGCCCTAAGGTACCTCAACGGCTCAACCATTGAATTTGAATTCAGTTCTTAGACATAGACACAAATCTTAAAGAGCCAGTACATTACAAGTTTGGATCAGATTGGTTTTATCAGGGGAAGACAAAAAAAAATTACATGTACAACTAGCAAGTTGTAGGCCGTCGTCAATTAACTAATTCAAACTGTAGATTGTTTAGGAGAAGATAAAAAAATTTCCAGAACCAAACAACAACCCGAATATACATAGATCTATATATATTTGGTTTTTAAATTTCAAAAGTGTATGTTTATAGATAGACCAATTCAAGCTGGTTCAATGTGGCTCTGCCAATGCATACATTCAAATTCAAACTCAAACAGCGAGGTAATTTTTTTTTTGTCATTTAAGATCCGTAAGCAGTATTACAGAAATAAATCCACTTACAAAATTAACATTACACAGCACTATTCTAAACCAAAGCCTTAGCCTGATTAAGGACAACAAGGTAACATATAGCCTGATTAAGGAATAAATTCACTTACAAAATCAGCATTACACTGCCATTTTAAACATAAAACTTAGCATGATTAAGGAGTACAAGGTAACATATAGCCGGTATAGTCCTAACCATTTAAACTCCATTTTTTTGCTAAATTATTGGCCATTTCATTCTGACTTCTCTGCACGTGAACACACCAACGACTTTTCACTGGTAGAGATGAATCCATCACATCTCCTCATGTTACCTAACTGAATACAATTACAATCGGACGATCCTCTTAGCCTAGCACGAATCTCAAAATGGGCCCCTACAATCTCCACATAAACTGGATTGAGTTTGATCCGGGTGAAATTAATTTGATCTATCAGTTTTAATTTGCTTGAATCAAGTACCTGGGCGGAGTTTGTGTCCCCACAAGTACCGGAGGTGCAATTGAAAAAAATGAACAACTCAAATCAATTTTATCCATATCAAACTCAATCCAATACCTGTTGAGGTAATAGGGGGGTTTGCTTTGAGATTCATGCTAGGTGAAATGAACGGTCCAGATTGACTACTTTACACCTCAAGTACCTGGGGTGATACGGATTCTTTTTCAAAGAGTGTTTGTCACTTGTAGAGATATGCAGCACTCCCATGACAATTGGCGGGTTTTTGATGAAATTTTGAATTTATGGAGTTTCGGGGGCGAGGTAATGTTGAGAATCCGGATTCAAGTACTTTAACCGTGCAGCGATTCAGATATTTTTTTTACATGGGTCAGGCACAAAAAATCAAGGCTCATGATACATCTACATCCATACTGCCACACGGTCACGAGAAATTTGGTGCACGAGTTGCTTTCTGTTGGGACCCACAGCTAGCCTAGGCAAACAGCGACCGAAGAGCTAATCAGCCAATAGATTAGAAAAAGAAATTCGAAATCCCCCAAAATTTTATACGCACCTGATCCTATGTCGATTGATTTGTTTTTTATGCACTGCATCCGCACAGCACAATCATTTCTCCTACTCCGGTCCCACCCACCCCCACTTGATTTTACTGCAATGCCGTGTTTTCTCCGATTCCGCATTTTGTATTGTGTAGAAATTTTTTTTTTTTACTTTTCTAATCTGCCTTTTTAAAAGCATTTTGACACGCATGCTCCAAAAAAGAGAAAGTTACATATGATCTAAGATCACTTGTTGTAATTATTTGTGCAATTACTGTTTTGATTTAGACGCACAAGATTAGACATAATTTTGGAGTTTGGATTATTGCAATTAGAATATAGATATGCCTATGCTTCTATGAATGTTTTATTTAAACTAGAGATGTCAGAATGAAATTATTCTGTTTCAAAAGCAAGCATAAATTTGTATTCATTCATGGTGCAGGACCAGGGCTGCAGGGATATATCTCTTCTTTTTTTTAGCAAACAAAAGAGATTTCTTTTATTAAAGTTCTCCGTATATTTCTGAATTTTAAAATATTATTTCCGTATATTTCTTCTATTGAGATAACTGTATGTCGCCTTTAACACACCTCCCGTAGTTCAAATGTATTTTCCATTCCGTACAAGAATGGGTCGATTTTTCAGTGACTCGCTACATGAAATTAACTATACTTTTAAGTTTTAAATTTTAACTTAATTTCATATTTGTGGCCTAAAAATGTTTATAATATGTCCAATATGCCTGCCTAATAACTCCAACTTCATCATTCTCTGCTCCTTTCTGCAACCTGGAATCTTTATTTTATTCTGCCCCCTGACAGGAAAGTAACTTTTGCTAGCATTTAATGTAAAAAAAAGCCAAAACTTTAGAAATTTTCTCCAAAGCGAAATATATGAAGTCAAAAGATATCAACCACGCCGCGGTTTAAACTATTTTAAAAAAAATCTTGAATATTTTGATCTCAAAAAAGGAAGAAATTTATTTATTTGTTGGCCCAACAACAAATAGATAACATAACAATTGGACCCAAGATGATTGCGTGCGTCCCAACAGAAGGATGTGCTAGCTTGCTGGATATGAATAAAATCCCCATAAAAAAAATGAAGAATATTCTATCATCTACTGCCCTCCAAATTTTTTTGTTTTAATAGCACTTCAACAAAAATTGTTGCAACCAAATCTTTAATATTTTCATTCACGTTTCAGACCAAACGTTACTAATGACAGCAATTTATCATATTCAAATGTTTGAATAGAGTTTCACCGGTATTTCACAGCTATGTGCAAAAAGTAGGGGTGCAAACGAATTGGATACAGATTGGATAGTGGTAAAACCATATCCGTATTCGTTTTTATTTTCAGAATACGGATACGGGTCGGATATTAGACAGATGCAGATACGGATCGGATATTAACCGGATACAGATATCCACTTTTTATAATAGTGAATAACATTGTGGTGCCCCAGAGACTGTAGATCATCTATTTGTTACTTGTCATTTTATTTCTACTTTGTGGTCTTGGATTGGTAATCATAATAATTTTGTTTATAATTGCTCGCATGTATCTGATCTATGGAATTTTGAGTATTGGATACCATTAAAGGATGCATTATTGGTTGAATTGATTAGAGCAGCTACTTTGTGGATTGTTTGGTTAACTAGAAATAAAATTTGTTTCCAAAATACCCAAGTACCATCTATTAGTTATGTGGCATCTTCTATTATTGCTATGACATCATATTGGTGTAAAGCGCGTCTAGATAATTATTATTTCAAGTTATCATTAATTTTGCCTTTTGATGTTTCCTCTTTGCCTCAGATAAGTACTATGATAGTTCTACCAGACCTGGACTCAGAGGACAGATCCAGTCCTCGATTGGATTCAGACGTGGACCCTTCTCTTGGTTTCGAAGGATCGTCCCTTCTGAGTGATATTAGTGCTATTAGTGAAATTTAGTGGATTTTCTTGTAATTTTTTGCTCTTATGATTGTATCTTAGGACCTTTTATGTTCATATGTTTTGTATTTTGTGGATGGTAGTTCCTAGTGGATGAGGTTCCACTAGTTGGATCTATATTCGGTGCTTTGCACTAATTTTGTATGAACTTTATAGTTTCGCAATGAAACTGGTGGAATATTTCCACTTTTAACAAAAAAAAAATAATAGTGAATAACATAATTTTTTTCATAATTCATATTAAATTATATAATATATATCTACTATTCGAATACAGATAATTAAAATTCAAAACCATATCCGTATCCACACAGATATTCAGATATCGGATATCCTTACTAAATTTTTGAATACAGAAATACGTTCAGATAATATCCAATCCGTTTACACCTCCAGCAAAAAGCTAGCATTGCTGGGTTTTGTCAGGTCCGAAATGCCAGTATTTAACAAATATTTCTTTTCTGATACTAATTTTTTTAAGGTTGGTACAAAATATATAGTGCACACGTAAGGTTGGTACTAACGAATAAGAACTTATCTGTTGATGTGATAAGCCAATTATTATCTTTGAACTCAAGTGCAAGAATGAAAAATATAAATTTATATAACAAATGAATTATTTCAAGCACTTTTAATTATATTATTGGTGTACATTGTTTTCTGGGCCGGTAGAATATGCCATTCATAAAGGCCCACAAACAAAAATAAAAAAATAATCCTCAAAAACAAAAACATATTTCCCCCATGCCAAGAATAATTTTTTTCTGTTAGATTTTAATTTAAAATAACCAATCTTTTGAATATTTCTTTTAAGTTTGATTACAAAATCACCACCTTATACATTGAAAGCTTTTGATGGTTATAAAAAAATATTTAACAATAATTGGATCTAAAAGTATTAGTATCATCCTAACCGAAAATTGTTGCTACCTTACTAAACATAAACAAATATTCAGTATAAGAATAACAATCCAATCATTTTTTAGACCTTTTGACTCTTCACGGGGAAGAAGAAAGAAAAGAAGAAAAAGATGCACAACTATCTATTGAAAATATCAGAAACAAAGTTGGTTGCATTGATGGATTAGAGAGCTGATCTGTTGATGCGTATCGAAACTAATAATTATTTTGCAACTTTTTTGCGTGAATGAAAATGAAGTATAACAATTGTACACTTTAACATTCAATTAGTAATTTAGTATTTTTCTTTTATTAGTTCACTAACTCGATCATATAATTAATGCTACATTATCATTATCATCTAATTCAATATTGAATTTTGGATCAACCCACTTAATATATAAATTAGGTGTGCGTTGTCAGACCAATTCCTCCAAGTCCGAATTCTCCGAATAATTTATGTTTTGAATCTGTTTAACTTAAATAAAAATTCAAATTTGATAGAAATTCACGAGCCAAATTAATAAAATAAAAGACAATTTTATGTTGAGAAAAGAAAGGTAATACAGTTGATTGATAAAAAGTACTAAAACAATTAGTTACCTAAAGGTTATTCTTCTCACGACTTCACAATTTTTGCAAAAGTTTAAAAAACAAAAGACAATTTCTAAGTTTGCGTCAATTTGCAATGTACAGTTCAAATTTAAATTCAAATTTTGAGGAACTTCAATTTCATATAATTGCTTCTCATAGTGTGAATCCATATCCTCTGAGGTAACATAATATTTATGTTTAGATCTGGGCAATCAGATCGAAATCTGAACCAATCAGGTTCGAGGTAAAATGCACGAGACTCTTTGATTAGACGGTCCGGATCTAAACAGAAATATTTTATTACCTTAGGGGATACGAATTCCTTGTCATGTGAGATATCAAGAGGGTACGTGATAGTCTCGGTTACATGCCTCAAAAACTCTTAAAATAATTATATTAAGCAGGATCTCTTAGTTACATCTCATTGAGCGGCTGTGATTTAATCCAGCCCAATGCTATTGGATTTTATTAGATTCATCTCGGCCTAGTATCATGGGCCATTAAAGCATTGGTGTTTTCCTTCCTTCTTTTTGTTTTGTTTTTTGTTTTTATTTTTTTGACATACATCCGTAGGCATGTACCATGTACGAGTTCTATTTGGAATGCACGAGAACGAATAGAGATATAATATAATAGAGGATGGTTCAAATGTTTTTATTTTTTGTATCTCTATTGTGTCTTTATTTTTAGGGTAAATTTCGCTGTAGGTCACTAAACTTTGTTATTTGTCACGAATTGGTCACTTAAGTTTGATTTGTTCTTTTTGAGTCACTCAATTTTGTTATTTGTCCTAATTAAGTCCATTTATATTTTTTCATTCAAAATTTTAATGGAATATGCTAATTCCGTTAGTATTTTCGATGGAATATGCTCATTCCGTTAATATTTTGGATGTAATTAGTATATTCCGTTAATTTTTTGGACGGAATAGGAATATTCTGTTAAAATTTTGGATGGAAAAGTATAAAAGGACTTGATTGTGACAAATAACAAAGTTGAGTGACTCAAAATTGACAAATCAAACTTGAGTGACCAATTTGTGACAAATAACAAAGTTTAGTGACCTACAACAAAATTTATCCTTATTTTTAAAAACTTAAATAACTTGATATTTAAAACTTAAACGTTAAAGTAAAACCGTTAGATGTGATCTATGTTATTTTTTCTATGTGCCCATACAAAATTATCACATTTTGATTTTGTATTTTTGTGAATCAATAAGTTAAAAATTTAACGTCTAGAAATTATCCACATTAGTATACATTTTTACAAACTCAATATGAGAACCAAAACAAAGTTGAAATGCCATAATTTTTTACACGTGCATAGATAAAATAATGTAGTTCATATCCAATGATTTTATTTTGAATTTTAAGTTTTAAATTTTGAGTTGTTAAAGTTTAAAAATGAAGGCATGATGGAAGCACAAAAAATAGAGGCATTTGAACCATTCTCTATATAATAATCTGATTCCAGCAGTGTTTTATTTTGATATATAGTCTATACAAAAATATATTATTTTAGATTTTTATTTCGTAAATTTCCAATTTATTACTAATATAGATGCCTCGGAAGTGCTTGACACAGAATTTAAAAAACAAATATTTTCGTTTTCGTTTTCCTTTTAAATTTTCTTCGGATTCGCTTTCAATTTTTTTCGTGGCTAATTAAAATATATCATTTTTTGCTTCCGTGAAAAATAAATAGTATACGCGCAACAAAACAATGTACAGTAAAAAGTAGTTTTAACCATTTCATTAGAGTGACAAATAGGTCGAAATTCTTATTTCTTCCCTAAAAATAAATAATAAACCAAAACATTCCTTTATATGCGAATTTCACAAATTAGTCAGGTTGCGGAGTCATTCTGCTGCTTTAAATACTTAACCCCGTGTTTGGTTGTGACCTAAAGCTAAGGAGGCCTAAGTTGGTTATTCCAACTTAGGCCGGTCAAAATTATTCGTGTTTAGTTGAGGCCTAAAGTTAAACCATAGCTTAAATTATTCCTTGTTTGGTTAGAGTTGATGGAGGACCAAAGTTTTAAAAGCCTAAATTGGTTAATTATTTATAATAAGATACTAATTATATAATATTAATATATTAATAATAATATTAATATATTATATATTACTATAAAATTTATTTAATATATTAACAACATAATTAGTGATTATTATTAATAATAATAAATTAATTGTATAATTATAAATTAATAATAATCACTAATTATATTATCTTATTAAAATAATAATTTAATATATTAACAATATAAAATATTAATTATATAATTATATATATTAGTAATAATTATTAATAATAAGATACTAATTATATAATATTAATATATCAATAACAACTATAATATATTATAATATTATTATAATAATGATTTACTATATTAAGAATATTAATTATTAATTGTTAATAATTCTTAATTATTAATAATTGTTAATTGTTAATAATTGTTAATTGTTAATAATTATTAATTATTAATAATTGTTAATAATATTAATTGTTAATAATTGTTAATTATTAAGAATTGTTAATAATTCTTAATTATTAAGAATTGTTAATAATTGTTAATTATTAAGAATTGTTAATAATTCTTAATTATTAAGAATTGTTAATAATTGTTAATTATTAAGAATTGTTAATAATTCTTAATTATTAAGAATTGTTAATAATTGTTAATTATTAAGAATTGTTAATAATTCTTAATTATTAAGAATTGTTAATAATTGTTAATTATTAAGAATTGTTAATAATTCTTAATTATTAAGAATTGTTAATAATTCTTAATTATTAAGAATTGTTAATAATTCTTAATTATTAAGAATTGTTAATAATTCTTAATTATTAAGAATTGATAATAATTCTTAATTATTAAGAATTGTTAATAATTCTTAATTATTAAGAATTGTTAATAATTCTTAATTATTAATAATTGTTAATAATTCTTAATTATTAATAATTGTTAATAATTCTTAATTATTAATAATTGTTAATAATTCTTAATTATTAATAATTGTTAATAATTCTTAATTATTAATAATTCTTAATAATTGTTAATAATTCTTAATTATTAATAATTCTTAATAATTGTTAATAATTGTTAATTATTAATAATTGTTAATAATTGTTAATTATTAATAATTCTTAATAATTGTTAATTCTTAATAATTGTTAATTATTATTAATTGTTAATAATTGTTAATAATTATTAATAATAAGATACTAATTATATGATATTAATATATTAATAACAACTATAATATATTGTAATATTATTATAATAATTATTTAATATATTAACAGTATAACATATTAATTATATAATTACATATTAATAGTAATTATGAATAAGAAAATATTAATTATATAATATTAATATATTATGTTATTATAATAATTATTTAATATATTAATAATATAGGGTCTTAATTATATATTAATAATACGATACTAATTATATAATATTAATATATTATAATATTATTATAATAATTATTTAATATATTAAAAATATAACATATTAATTATATAGTTATATATCGTTAATAAGATACGAATTACACAATATTAATATATTAACAATATAACATAATAATTATATAATTATTTATTAATAGTAATTACTAATAAAAGGATATTAATTATATAATAATTATTTAATATATTAATAATATAAGATATTAATTATATACTAATAATAATTATTAACAGTAATATTGTCACACCTCAAATCCACGGGTGCGATAGCCTGCCACATGTATTTATTCAAGTGTCACGTATACACGCAAGGCAGTGGATCTTTTATATGCATTACCAATATCCTCATTTGCTGCGTCCTCCAAAATAAACCTGAAAATAATCGGGAAGAGGGGGTGAGAATAAATTCTCAGTGTGAATTTGCCACAGTTCAGACTATTGGACTTGCACTCAAACTCTATATTCAACAATGAAACCCAAACAATAACAATGCAAACAGATACATATAATCATAAATAACAGAATGCCAATGCACGACAACAGTTAAATCAACCTGCAACACAGTTTACAGAATTTCCAAGATGAATTTCAAACACAACATATATGTTTGGCTTAACTTGATTCATAACTCAGTTCATTAGGGCTTGTAGCAATTACAGATGTTCTTTTGAGCTGAACCTTTGTCAAACCCACATCTATAGGGTTACTGACACCTACAGATGGCCAACTGCTGGACCCTTTATCTGACACCCATCTGCAATCGCTTGGCTTAACAGTTTATTAAGGTCTGGTTCGAATCATATAAAGAAAATCCACTTTGGAATCATTCCAATAGTCGTAATATTCAATTGACCTTTCCAAATGCATTAACACATAGAAGAATGCCACCGAGCCACAGACGTTACACAAGTCACCCACGACCTCAAATCACATATCATAACATATCACATATCATCACATAATCACCCTCCCTCGTCCCAACCGGTACTGGGAATATCGAGGGCCATTCACCTAAGGCCATTTAGGATCCTGGGAATCCAAGTCAGCATACAGCCCGACTTGGCAAATTCATTGGATCCAAGTGCTTAACTTCGTAAATCCATTCACATACATATCCAAATCTAATCGTGGTGATTTTCAATCAAATCAGATCATAATAGATCGACACAACCTACAACCATACCAGCATGCAAATCACTCAAGTCACATCAATTCGAGTTTAATTTGATTGGGCTATGCAAATGCTCTACACAATTCAATGATGCAATCAATGATATTCAACATGACAAACGAATAAACAGTTTAATTCCTGAAAATAAAGTATCAAACAAGTCCAAGAATCCCGCACCTTAGTATGACGAGCGTACCGCTTAGTTGCGGATCGGGCGTCTCGAATTACCTAGCGATATCTTGCTCGACTGAGCCTAGACCTATATTATACGTTTACTTGGTTTAGTTCGGTTACATTATCAAAACTTAAATTCCAAAAGTCGTCTTTTAAATCCGTCAATTCTTTTATACCTTTCGGCTCATTTATAATCATTTTAATTCAAGTCCAATTTAGTAAGGCCCAAAACAATCAACCATTTCAATTTAATTTAAGTATAGCCCCAACAACAACGTCACAGCTATCATTCCATATATATTCATATTTTTTTTTCATATTGGTCCTTAATCAATATAATTTCACCCATTGGTGTCTACTTTGCAATTCAACCCTTTTTTTTTTATTCCTCTTTATTACTTAACATTTATCCAATCTCACATAAATATATACATATGGTCATAACGAGCTATTCCAAAGCCTATTTACCAACATTTCAATTTAAGGCCTCTTTACAATTATTTAAATTCACATATAGCTCAAATTATAATACTTCACATGCATGGCCGGCCATAGCCTCAAGTCAGCACCATTTGTCGGGAAAATCAACAACCCGAGCAAAGGTGAAATTAACTACAATTCTCTTTAATTAATACTAATCACAATGGTCATATATTTTACAATTCCGACTATTAATAAAAATCATTTACAACATAGTCCCTTATACTTAATTCATTCGAGCAAATCGATTGAGTCGGGAAAATCAACAATCCGTACTCGCAAACTAACAAATTCACATCCTACGACTGTACTATGACATCAATTAAAATCAACGAGGCACAATCAATCCTCGAGACTCAGAAAAAGAGTTGTTTCATACTCATTCGAGAGAGAAAATGTCGAGGAAAAATGGCCGGTTCCGAGGGTTTCGCCTCATCTTGCAGCCGTCTAAAATCAGCGAGCACCACATGCAATGGGCACTTCCAAGTACCGGGGCAGAACCAATCGACATCACCGAGGCAGCCCCTCTCAACCCTAATTCTTGGGGTTTCATGAGAGGGGAGGGGAGGCGGGAAAAGAGAAAGCGGGGGCGGTGATGGGGGTTTCTTGAACCGAGAAGGAGAGAGAGGAGATGGTGTGGTGGCGGCCGGTGGTGGCCGCGGCAGCGACGCAAGGGAAGAGGCGGGGCCCTGTTTTTGGCGTGGGAGAGAGGAGAGGGAGTGGGGGTTCGGGCTGGGGCTCTCATGGGCAGAGAAGAAGAGAGGAGAGCAAAGGGGGCGGGTTGGATGGGTTCGCCGGCGACGGGAGAGGGGAGGGCGGAGCCCTCTTTGGTTTGGCGGAGAAGAGAGGAAGGGGGGGGGGGGGGGGGGGGCGGGGCTGTAGGGGGGGTTCTGTCACGGTAGAGGAGGGAAAGAGAGAAGGAGAGGGTGGGGTATTAAATGGCAGCTTTAAGATTCGTGCTGGGTGGGATGGGTGGTTAATAAAATTCCAACATTAATTTACAACACTCAAGATCCGTGTTGAAATAAATCTAAGGGGTTCACAAAATTCTGAAATTCAAATATAGTCTCATTTAATTGATTTATGGTCTGTTTCTTTTATAAATTCGAGTCGAAGTTTCGTAAAATTTTACAATAAAATGTGTATGTATATTTTGAACCTTTATTTGTCAATTTAAAAATCTAAATAATTCGTTA